>JABFPN010006552.1:0-11419 GCA_022817305.1 Leptoteleia sp. ZL-2020 | reverse complement strand
AGTACGGCCAACGTTATCATCCCAGTACTGTGCCAGTACTGGCAGACAACAGAATCTGTACAGCTGCCAGTACAGGCAGTACGGCCGCCAGTACTGGGCCAGTGCTGGGCCGTATTGTAATTTCCACATGGGTATACGAGAAAAAATTAAGTTTTATCTAAAATTTAACAATGTTAAAATTTATATAAATCTCTCATTATTTTGTAAAAAACTCGAACAAAATTTCATGAAGATCTTTGATACACCGAAAGAAATATTTGACCCTAATAGCATGATACAAAATATGTTTTATAAATAAAGGAAAGTGATCATGATATGAGAAATGAGTATAAGTTGAGTATTTTTCATCTATACAATTAATAAAAACATTATAAATTTTTATTTATTATTTTGCTACAATTTTTAAATAGTTATATGCCAGTAATAAAATATTCACATGCAATCTGTATTGTTTAATTTATATTAAAAGCTATACAACTAATTTAACGGACTTTTTTGACGAGTTCACGTAATTGCGCGAGTTCACGTAATAATTACGTGATGTATAAACACATGACAGTGTATCATTTGAGTATGGTGACATTGCTTTTTCAGTATTAAAACAATACTCTTATTGCAATATTTTTATACTATCTAGATATAACTCTAGCCTATTCATACCCAAAACGAATGAATTTATGAATAATTAACTCTAATTTCATAATATATTATTCATATGTAGAACAATTCCGTACTATAAAAACAAAAGAGATGACGCAATTACATTTAGATTTTTCTTTCAGTGTAGGAATTAAACACCGGAAATCAGCCAGATTTCTTTTCTAACTAGATTTCTATAGGTAGTTTATGTTACAACTTTGTTTATTCATTTTTATAGCTGTGCTGAGAGTAAAGCAGTTATTTTAAGGCAATGAAAACAGTAAGAACAAGTATTAATAATAGTACCAAGTACGAAAAAAAAAATTATCGGTCACTCTAACAGTTAAAGACATTAAATTGCAGAAACTAAACCTGGGGTAATATTCTTTGCACCGAAAATATATTACAACAAATATGAGAAAACTGCTTTACTTTTCGATACTTCATTCACAATAATAAATTTTTCTTATCATCCTTTGATATAAACGAAGAAAATCGGACATTTTGACGAAGAATTAATATAATTCTCTTCTGATACCAACTAGATTCTGAATTCTTGTCCCAAGAGAACGTATAGAAAACTACTTCAATCGTATATTTAAATCTTTCGAGTTAAATAAAAAGATGAATAAAAATTTCCTAAATTTTAAACCTGATCAATTGCGCTTATGTTAACAAAAATTTCGAGCATAGAGGAATAAAGTGAACGATAAATCGTACGACCAAAACGAATTGACAGGGTAGTTATTGGTTGATCTGAAGGATGCAGCGCGTGACCAATATCAGATCAGGGCAAAATTTGTGACGATTTTAATCACCAACACTTACTTAAGCGAAAAGGAAGGATAAAAAAAAAAGAAATGATGGAAACGCGGGTAACCTTGTGGCGGTTTCAGTTTTATGAACATTGTTGATAGGCTTGGGCCTATTGATTTTCAGTTCATGGCTAGCTTGAAATTAAGCAAAATGGCGCTTCGAGAGCGAGTGCCGTGCGAAAAGCATACCTCTTCGCATAAAATGCGACATTACGTTTGGTCGCCAGGTAACCAGAACGATTACACCGTGCCTTTCTCCACTCACGCCGCCCTCTTATTCCCCCGTGGAGGCTCTATACTGAATTATTTATGATCTAGGGGGGAAGCATGAATAAATTATCAATATGGGGATCTCACAAAAAATCTTCAACGGTGCTCGAAACTATATCTTGGAAAGAATTAATGATAGAAGAAGTGAACATGCACTAGATTCCGTGCAAAAGCGATTAGAGAAAATGTCACATGCAGCAAGCGTCGTCTTTACGTTATCATTTACTTACGTTATTATTATGATTTGAAAAAAATATATTGTCAGTTTTTTCTTTGCTAGAATTGACGTAGTTTTTTCAATGAAGTTATTGTGAAACTTTGATACAATGTTCTATTTATTTTTAAGGATGATTTCATTTTATTTTTCATCGTGAAATTTAATGCGTTTGACATAACCCAGTAAGTTTGCAATATTTGATTCTCCTTTTCTTCCTTATTTTTCCTTATTTTAGAATAAGATATGCATAATTAATTTAAGATTTTCCATTTAAATTTGAATTTTCAGAAAAAAATCCAAAAAAATAAAGGTTTGCAAATATTACTTTAACCTTAAGAAATGTAATGTAAGTCTTTACGATTCGTGTCTGTCAAATAATGATGGCAGTAATAACAAAGCAGTAGAATGCTTGTAGTTGAGACAAGAAATTACTGAAAGTTCACTATATTTCTTCGAATTTATGTAAACATATGTACACTGAAGAAAATATGATAAAATAAAGTATTATTTGTGTTAGAAAACCGAATGCATAAGGCATTGCTCGTATTATGTTCCAACATTATGAGATATTTCATGCATAGTTAGGACGTTTTTGTATAATTACTTATAATCATTAAAAATAGTATTTTAGATTTTAATATTTACAGTTAATCTTTAAAAACATAAAGAAGGCTACGTAAATAAAAATAACTCGCGTCGTGTTTTTAAATTGTTAACATATTGTATAGTAGAACCATCGCAATTGGAGTTCAATTGTCATAGTTAGGAAACAAAACTTAATACATAAACAATATGCATACACAATTTTTTTAATTTTTTTATTCAGATTATAAACATCTACTAAGAAAAAAAAATTACAATAATCGTATATATTCTGAGCATATTTCTCTCAGTTTAGGAATTTTCAGAACTATAATTTGCCTAGTTATTTACAGGTGTTTTCAAATACATGGAATGTTATAATTTCTTAATACCCGATTTGTAAACTTTAAATCAAATAAATTATTCTCGCTGCACATAACTATAGATTTTTTTCTAAAAGGATGGCTAAGATAATCTATGAGAAAGACTTTCAACATTATGACGACCCAAATAAGTATACTTTATAATAATTACATGATATAAATTATCATTTATTAATATTTTTACCGCATTCATTTTATATAATGATTTATTCAACATATTGAACATTTTTGAACATTGAACACTGTATTAAGAGAAAAAAATTTTGGTAGTTCAAGCCATATTTCTGGTTGCCATAATATCTGGATAATCAGATATTCTGGTTATCATAACCAGAAATTTTAATTTCAAGGAAGATTTCAAATCAAGTATTTAAAATAATATTTATATATTTAAAATAATACTGCACATAATTATTAATAAAATTATTAAATCAAATGTACAAAAAGTACAAAGAAAAATATAAAAATTATGACAAGCTTCTAAAATTTCGAAATACGAAATTATTAAACAAAAGAATAAATTAGCGAAAAAAGATAGATAGGAATTCTACGAAAATGTCAGTAACTTTTTTATTGCACTCAGCTATAGCCCCCGTTGGCATAAAAATAGCCGCAAATGCGAATAAACTAACGTTTGCACGATGTCATCCATTTTGAAAATCATACGTCTCATTAAGAGCGGAGACGCGAGAGTGGTGAAACCAACCCTTGGGTTTGGGACGAAGCGTGACTACGAAGCGTGACCTCTTGCAACCGATAGAAGTCGAGTCTTAAACGCAAACCTGGATAAAGGCTGGCATCCCTTCTCTATGCGGCTAGTGCGAATAAAAAGAAGGGATAAGTGGACGTCGATTGGTCCAAGACGAGGCGTAACTCGCGTGCACCACACCTACTCAGTACGCTTCAATAAACGCAAAGTAGATTATAGGACCTGCCAAGCACTTGCACGCGATGCTAGAGTACGTATACGTGCATACATATTGGCATATATCTACTTGTTCGATATGTTCAGCGATATGTCGGCATCGCGCGAGCATCAACGAACACCGAGCGAGACCGCTGATCATCATGGACGATCACCTATAAATGTTGTACACGAACACTGCCTCGATATTTTTCTATCTAAATAATTATTCAATTTGATAACGTCAAATAAATAATAGCGTATGAATATTGCGATGTCTGAACCCTTTATCCTACATTTCAAGTTGATTTCTTCCCCCCCCCCCTCCCTCCCCCTCTCTTTTCGTATCACTGTGTTTATATAATTATATAACACGCAGACTCGCATATTAATCTTTGCAAATTAAAAAGCTAATCTCTCGTTCATTTAAATTTTATATGAACTTTTCTTTCATTAAGTCGCGACTTTCAGCTGCCGACTCGCCGGTGCGCCGAGGATATTTTAATTAGGGAGCAAACTTATTTTCTTTTGAACGTTGCGTGAAAAAAAAAAAAACACTGATTCAACAAGACTTTTCTGCTTGACCGACGCTCTTCAAGTACGCAAAGCGAAAGCGTTATAATTTTTGGAGCATAATACTTGAAATTGTATGTCTAGTTATGAGATGCAATAATACTGAAAGTGCGATAACAGCGAATACATTTACAACTTCTTTTTCATTAATATTTGTTTAACTGATAACTTTAAATTTGTTATATATTTATTAGAACAGTTTTTCGTTGTAATCTTCTTGAAGACATTCGAGAGTTAAATTGAAATAAAGCACGTCGCTGTAGAAAATATTTTGTATATTGAAATAAATGTCAGAAAATACAAAATTTACATATAATATTATAAATATATATCCAATTTATTTTTTTCTGTACATAAAAATTTGGCAATATATAATGTATTATAGTATATTACCAGATTTTAAGTCAGTTTAAAATCATTGCTCTTAAGCAATTTGTTTAATTTCAATAATTAAATATCAATCAGGCACAAATTTAATTATGGGTTATAGTTGCAACACCAATAACATTTCTCTCGGTGTATTAAGTTTGACTTCAATATTATAGGAATAGTTTTAAAATTCATTATTATTTTTTAGTTTATTTTCGAGTTCTGGTCAGACTTTGTCTTCAGACTTGCTTGATTGCCAATAGGTAAGTGACCGTTGGCCTAACATTGGCACTGTATTATCCCAAGTATTAACACATTGTTATTTTCTACCAAATATGTTATAGACACCTGTACTCTGCATTAATCTATTGTTATTTCACTCTAAGATTGGACCAACCGTCAACTGCCAATGATTACCTGACGCTTATTGGTAGTGTGCCAGTATTCGACTGTTTGTCAATTTATATATGGGGGTAAGTCATATATTGACTTATATCTCTTATACTTTACACATATATATATTGGATGCAACAATAAAATTCGGAAAATGTAAAAATATTTTTCCAAACATATTTGTTTATAACCAATCGATACATATGTGTCACGCCGACACCGATTCTTAAACTTAAAACCAAATGGATACCATAATAAGACTTGGAAGTACAACGCATTACGAGCAACGCCGAAACAAAATGGCAGCTGAAAATTATAGTTACTTTCACGCGTCGTAATCGTTTTCTCGCGATGTGCGTAAATGATGATTGAATGATTTGTGTTACGGGGAACACAGTTCGGAGGAAAACCGACGGAGATTATCATAGTTAGTGTAAGCAAAGATATAATTAACGCGGACAGGAAAACCTGCGCGCGGTAAAAATGAAATGCAGGCAAGTGTGATAAACGCGCGCAGGAAATGATTATCCAGCGAGGAGCCGAGTCACAGTAAATACGGTTACGTGCTAATAAGCGATTGCTGACTAATTCGCGACGTAAAGATAATTGCAACTGGTTAAAAAAAAAAAAAACGCTCGAACGCGATGTTTACGAAATTTACATTTGCAGACAATTACCGGGAGGAATAAAAGAACACGACCGATTCTCAAACCCATTCATCCCACTTATCCACATTAGATTTCATTAATTCTGTAAATGTTGCAAGTTAATAACTGACTGACGCAGATCAGTCGCTGATATTATTTATTCATTTTTCCCCATTTTTTTTCCTTTTTCATTTCAACTATATTATGTAGATTTGTGGATAATTGATACACGGAATTATAAGTAGATGAGTAACGCATGTCACGTTAGATTATTAAATCGAGCATGGGGATATCTGGATTTTGATTTGCCCTTTAAATGGATTAATAGAGTAACTTTATGCCACTCGTCAATCTATTATTTTTATTTTTTTCCCCACTTTTGCGTCTCGCAAATTATGCACTTCATTTGATCAGATATATTTGTTTGATGCATCAAATCAATCACATCAAGTCGACATTTAACACGTGCTTTAGGTAGAAAATGCTATGAAAAAATGATGCCACTTACAATGAGGGGAAGGCGACAGCAGCGGCAGATTTTCCCATAAGCCACTTTTATGCCCCTGGCTGGTTTGATGAAATGATGAGGGCTTTCTTCGACAGCGTCTTACAACCGTGTCATTTTCCTTCAGCGGAAGGCGGGAAATTCGTGCCTCTCACCGCACCTATAAATATTGTTCAATATTTTATAAAACTCCATATTTCATGTTAATATTAAATTGAAATGCTAAATTATGTATACGGGAATTAACAAACGAACGCCGTAATTTCAAATCATAATTTTGCATTATAATCGTTCATTAGCATATCTGAAAGAAAGTTTTTTCGCCCGATAAAAAAGAAAAATGAACACGATGCTGACGTCGCGTTACGTTTCGTTACATATCTTATTCTGATACAATGTAGAGATTAACTTATTTTTTCTTTTTTTAATCATTATTGATTATCACTCGCAATTATTATTTTTTTTTTTTTGCTATTTCGATCCTTTTAATGGAAGGAATGAGACGAAAGAAAATTGCGTCGAATAGTGGTGGATTTAATTTTAATGATTTACTTTTTATTTTACACGTACATATATAGTATTTTAATTTACGACCAGTCATAGTGTTTTAAGTTCAGCAGCTCTTAACATTACTTCGTCCTGACAGAGGCAGTAATTTTACGTAGAAATACTAGTATCTCAGGCATATGTATATTTAATTCCAAGACGTAAAAGAAATATAATGCCGCTTTATCAAGTCAATAAATATTTCTGGAAAACATGCTACGCTTACACCATCTATGCATTACGCGGCGTGTTAACGTATCATCGACCAGTTTGTGTTCGCATATCTCTACCTTGTAAACCTTCATTTACATTGCAACTAGCATGCCAACGAGCAGCGGATGATTATTTTAATCTTTAACCTTATCGTCTAATCAACATACTAGTCAAACTTTGCTTTTATTATTCTCGAAAATTTTATTACCCGACATAATTAAATGTCAGTGGCTTTGATCGAAGCAGTGAAAGCCACCACGCTGGGGTAATTACATGATATTCTATAATTATTTAATAAATGGAATCCGTTGATAAATCGATAATAAGTTGATCGAAAAATTCGAAATATTGATATTGAAATTGAACGATAAGCCGAAGAGTGACGGTATCGTCAATTTTTAATCAATTTGATATATCTGCGGGATTATTTTACGTCGACTCTTGAACGCCGCTACAAAAAAAAAGTTACACATCCAGCGTATCGATTTATATGTGTATTAAGCCATTAAATTTTATAGACATTTTCGCGTAACTGTAACTGAATTATACGTCTGTCATGAAATCAACCTAATGGTGCAATGCTCTTGAAATTCATGTTATAAATTCGAGATAGTATAATTTCTTTCCGCGCGTATTACAAGAAAAAAATGTTGAATATTAACAGTTTTACGGTAATTAATTTCGCAGTAAATAATTAAGTTAATTGTTTATCGGGTAATAAAAGTAATACAAAAATATTATAACGTATAGTTATGGTGTAACGATTAGGTTGGATATATTAAATTTGACGGTGGCAATTTTTAAAGGTCATTTAAATATCAGTTACTTTATGTAAAATAGAAAATAAATTAAAATATAATTTGAATTGTTAATTTATACTTGAATTATCAAAGCCTCAAAATGTGTTAATGATATTTTACAATAACACAGGGATTTATGCCAACATTTAAAGTATTCCTTATGACATAGTAAAATTTATAAAATAAAACTTTAAAAATTATTAGAAAAATATGTCATTATCAAGGAATAGAACCCATTAAGCTTAGTCACCAGTCACTCACTTTACCACCACTCTGCGTAACTATCTGAAGAAACCTTGATCTTCGTTAAAGTCTAGTGTGAATGCGCAAGGGCGTGGCGGTAAAGGGTTCTACTTCTTGATCACATTTTTTTTAAAATATTTTCTTAAAATACCGCACAATATTATAAGGAATAAAATAACTTACATATCCCGGAAATATTATAACATACACGGGAAAAAAAGTATTCGCTTTGGTAAGTAAATGAGTTTATCTAGCAAGTTTTAACTAATTTAGTAAGAATTTATTCTATTTGCAGAAGGACATAGGTATTAAATCGACTAAAATGAATATTTAAACTTTACATAAACTGTATAGCTGATTCAACTGTATTCTTATCCTATGGGGACTGAACATAACCTCAATATGTCAACGAAAACACTTGGATTTCATTGTGTTGACGATTAGATAAATTTGTATGGCTGATTCAGCCATACAGTGTATATCAATTGAATCAACTAGCTAGGTTAGTTTTCATCAATTCGACTCACATAAATTTCTTTGGGGCTACGATAATTATAATTTCTACTTATCCCAATTATGGCCAAACAATATATCTAACTTAAATAGAAATTTAGTAATGCACTTCATATTTTTTTTCTCCGTGTATAATAACAACTACTAATGAATTTCTCTCAGCGTAAGCACGTTCCGTTCGCGATAATACCTGACTTATTTCCAAATGCATTGTGACTTTAATCGTCTGGGGACGTAGTTACGGTTTGGGATCGGAAGAAAACTAGAGAAGTATCTAGGTGTTGTACATTATAACCGCACGACTTGTCTAAGCCGAGGCAACCACCTGTGCGCATAGCTAATACCATATAATAAAGACTCATGCATATGAATTTAGTGGGCCAGTCGACGGGTTTATCGTAGGATCTATCGAGCCGCAACCCTTTGGATACGCATAATAATGCCACCCCCCTAATTCTTCATTTTATCGTGCGTGCACATTTATAAGCTCCCGAGACGTTGACGTGTGCTAACGCGCTCTATATAACTGCCTTTGATACGAGCGTTCTAAACGAACGAAGAGACGTACGATGCACGGCGTTAATATCCGTGACGACTTCTTATAACCCTAATAATAGCGACCGTTTAAGAAATGAAGACAGATGCGTCAAGTGCGTTCAAACTAATACTCGCTTATTGATGAGGTGTGAGCACCCTGTCGCACGACCAGACCCAACAAGAAGTCAATTTATTTTTAACAAACCGCGAATGCTTATAAAGCGTTTCTCTAATCATTTACATTTTCACGACACATGTTAAGTGGACTTTTTTTTTTCATTGCACCTTTTGATTAATCAAAGTGGAGACACTTTTATTTCTCCAAGGGATCTTTAGAACTTGAATTTAAATAATTCATTAATAACTTAAAAAAAAAGAGTGAAAATATGATTTATATATTACGTGACGAAAAATTAATGATAATTTTAGTCTTAATTTACGATGAAATTGTGATATATTATAAGAGTGAAGTTTCTTATTTAGAGTAATTTTTTATGAAACTTCAGTGTAAAAAATGAATCATTCAAATTTTTGATCTGATGGATATTTAAAACCTTAGTCTATCTTGATATGCGATAAGCACTGGGCCTCGAGCTATGCAATTTATTATATATCAAGACTGATTTCAAATTGAAGTGTAACAAAACGCTTGGTTTTATTTCGTCAGGATATTACTATAAATTTTTATAAAGTTCGTTCACAGTTTTAGTTCTAATAATGATTTAAAACTTGTACATAGTATGAAATAACTCGTTTGAAATTATGATAACCATCCCTATATTGGTATATTAAATTTTATCATATCAAATGCGAATTGATTTTAAAATTAGTATAGTATTCTTGCAGACGTCATTAATGGTATACTTATTGTGAACATTGTAATTATTTTCAAATTTAAATATAAAAAAAGTCACCCAAAATCAAACAATACGTTTGCTAATTATTATTTAGCAAAATAACAAGTCCGTTCGTACGCTCGTAAAGAGAAACGTCGATCAAATCGCCATTTCATCGTACTGCCAACAAATCGTGCATTTGTCCTTGCAAAAAAAGTCTGGTGCGCAGCGAACACATGTTCGATGCGTATCGACTTTCTACTTTTTATGAACTCCATTCAGAAGCCAACGAATGATAAGATCGCGTCTCCATTTATCATTTGCGCGGCGTTATAAAATAATACAACGTGGCGAAACAAAGTTCGTTAAATCGCTTGATTAAGGTAAAGAAAAAAAGCTCGTTAAACGGCGCGTTGTATGCAAAGCGGCGGTATAAAAAAAAAAAAAAAAAAGAGTATGTAAAAATTTAAATAACGACGCAGAAGCCAGATCCACCCATCGACGGCGGCGGCTATTTTATGGGTCACTTTTTCTCGCGGGCACGTGCGCGCTCCGCGCAAGCGGGGCGCCGGCGCGAGCTACGACGATGACTTCTTGGTTCGATCTGAATCAAGCGGATCGGGAGCCGAAGGACGACGCCAAGAATTCCGGCTGAAACCCACCTGTTTTGTCCAGCCGTTCATCCTTCGGATATGGCCCAGTTGCCACAGGTGTTCGGTTAAGTCGACATCAGTGTTCCCCCGTGCTATTCATTATGTATTGCGAGCGCCACCGGGACCGAGACTGAGAGTGACTGCACGTACGAAAGAGTTCGACAGACTTATGAGATCAAATTGATAGCCACTTTTTTACCCTCGCGCAAGGTACGAGATTCCGAGAAGGATAACTCCGATCTAATGATAATATAAGTGAATATTAATTTGATTAGCTTATAATTTCTACTCGTCCCGAACACCTGGAATAATCACGATTGTCGCGGCCGTGCGATTTGTTTATCAATATCGGCTTGTTTTCGTTTGATAGCGCAACATAAAAGTTGCGCGCCTATGACCGACATAACTCGCACGGAAAAAACTTACTAATCAACCAACTTTGAACTTGCCATTCCTTTTTTCCGTACAGTACTTATTCGATATTCAATTAGACTTGATTTTTAATAAAAAGATAATAATTATTATTTGTTTAAATAATGATTTAGAGAATGCATCGGAAACAAATTTGTATCGTATCTTATATACAATAATTTATTCACAAATTAATAATTCATTGAGGAACTAGGGAGAAAATGTGAGAATACGTAATCCTCAGTAAATACTTTCATTTAGTAAGAATAACTTACTATAGTAACTAATTTATTAAAATTCTTTCTTCTCAATGTATCTACTTTTTTTTTTTTTTTTTTTTTTTTTTTTTTTTTTTTTTTTTTTTATTTTC
>JABFPN010006551.1:0-11421 GCA_022817305.1 Leptoteleia sp. ZL-2020 | reverse complement strand
TAAGTATGGTTGAATCACCCATACTTTAAAATATAAATTAAATAAATTATCAAGTTGTTGTAATAAAACATTTATTACCCTACAAGTATGGGTGGATTTTCCATACTATTTTTTTCAGTGTAGTTAATGTGAAATTTTTTTTCTTTCTCCATAATTTACATAAATTTGTATATGAAATTAAAATAATAATTAACTTTCATAATAAATATTAATTTTTGTAAATTTAAGGTATGTTT
The DNA here is from genome assembly GCA_022817305.1 of Leptoteleia sp. ZL-2020. Classification (NCBI taxonomy): domain Eukaryota; kingdom Metazoa; phylum Arthropoda; class Insecta; order Hymenoptera; family Scelionidae; genus Leptoteleia; species Leptoteleia sp. ZL-2020. The sequence continues at coordinate 11,185 of JABFPN010006551.1, read as the reverse complement.
AAACATTGTTGAATATATCTATAATAAATTAATATATACAGAAAAAAACAATTATAAGTTCAGGCATTTTTTTCTTTTCTCATCTCAACAAATGAAGAAAATATAATAATTCAATTTAATTTGTAACAAATGATGATATCTAGTAGAATAATTAATCATGTAACAAAATGAATTTTAAAAATCAATGTGTTACCTTTAAATGAATCGTTAACGATTTAATTGAACATTTTTGACACTTTTCAATGGAAGCGTATCTGTCAAAAGTGCACGTTAGAAAGTGTTGAAAAAGATTGGATCATTACAATCCATTTGACACAATAACAAATGATGCCGCGCTGCTGTTAAAATGCGTCGCATTGTTAACAACGAAAACATATTCGGCATGTACTGCTTTTTCGTGAAAAAGGAACGATATATTACGACAAATCGAAGTTAAGCCAAGTGTAAGCTTAGTCGTCGAATTAAGCGGCTTATCGAAAGCTTTTGAAAGCGAAGAGAGTAAAGCCATCTCGTCTCTTGTACTGTTTAGATTCCAACGGGGCGTATTTTTCACTGCGTTTCGTCTACATTCGAAATCACCGTTTATACAAATCAACGAAAGAAATAATAAAAGGCGAGAAGGAAATAAAAGACGTGAAATTGGTGCCTTATTATTTCCGCGTAATATGATCCGGGAAAAGTCAAATGGAATTTATTAGCAAATAGATGCGAAAGTGTTGAATTAAAAAAAAAAAAAAGAATTAAAATATAACCGACAGATAAATATTACCGATAAGACAATAATTAATAGATAAAGGGAATTCGTGTTTTAAGTTAATGATTTGCTTTTATCGCCATTTTGGAGAACCGTACGTTAAACGATATCTTTTATAGAAGATATGATATAAATAATGGGAAGGAAGTTTGAACTTTTAAGGTTACATAAAAAGTAATATTGAACTTTAATTTGATTTAGAATAATTTTTATTTTCACTAAATAGAGAATTATGCACATATTTGTCTCATATTTCTGGTAATAAATTATTATTACAACAGATAAATCTGATTAACTTTTTAGCATTAACTAATCATAACTCGCTGAAACTTCCGAAAAGTTACAATACAATTTGTAACTTTTGGGAAATTACCGTGTAAACTTCCTGGGGGTTTTTAAGTTTTGAAAGAGCAAATCTCCCGAGGTTTTAATATAGTTGGTAATAATTTAGAATAATTAATTATAATTTTTGAAATAATTGAAAGATATTTTTCGTTAAATACAATTATTTAATGGACATTAATACAAAACAATAAAAAATTATAAATAAGTTAAATTTATTTAATTGACATTTTGTATAATTAAATTAATTAAATTTACTTTATAAAATAAAAAATCTAAACAAATGTAAACTGAAGTTTTGTTATAATTAAAAGATTTTAATAAACCAGAAAGATGAAACATATTTAAAGCTAATTTTGCATTCAAACTGCCATGTGGCATTAAATTAAATAAAATTTATGATGTATACCAATCCAAAATCGAAAGTACAGTTACAATCTTAAAAAAGAAAAAGTTCAAACTTCCAAGCTCCAAAAAAAAAAAAAAAAAAAAATGTTATTTTACAAGTATATATAAGTAAAACGACGAATTACCTCGACGTTTATTAAATTTTTCATCAAATTCGCCTCGGTATCCGCAGCCATATCCCTTGAACAAGACACTCAAATGAATATCGTGAAGTCAAGATCCCGAAAAGATCGCGTTCGTGAATGCCACGGCGACAATGAAAGTGCTCAATTTGTAAACCGAATTAAAAAGAGCCGGGCGGTACGCCGAACAGCGGTGCATTTTCCCCCGTCACTATTCGCTGAAATACGAGCGGGCTTTTGTTAATTTCCCGCGGATGCATTTATCGCTTGCAAATTCCCAGGAGTCGCGTAAATTTCCGCGTCCGAGCGAGCCCCTCCCATCGGGTCTCTTCGGCCGAAGCTTTTGTTGTCTTCCCGCCAGTACCGGCGGGAACGACCGCACTCTGGTTTGCGAGTATTTACGCCCGTCAACCGCAATTAAAGAAAATTATGTAACGACGACTCATTATTTGGATTCGACGAGAAAAAAACATTTTTCTGACGAATCAAAACCATGACTCACCTAAACGAACAAATATTAACGCGAAAGAAAACCTTTTTTTTTTTTTTCCATTATTTTTCTATGATTCTCTAACAACTTTACGATTTTACTTTCCTTAATAATAATTGTAAGGGATATTGTTCTCTATGTGAATACAACAGGGGCGTGGTCTAAACTTTTCCAGTCATGTACGCAGAAAAAAGTTGGAACAAAAATTACTATACTGTATAACAACGTTGACGTAAAACATATTGGTGTGGTCTTTTAATAAGTTGACAGTCGAAAGAACACGAGATTTATACAATTTATTAGTGTCTAGTATACTAAAAATTGAAGAACGTTTAGCAATATTTTGATACTTGCCAAGTAACAATGATTTATGGAATGACTTTGTGTCAATGTTGTTGTAAGGTATAGTAAATTTTGTTCCAATTTTTTTCTCCGTGTGAATATTTTTGAGCAGCAACGTGGAGTGGTAATCAAATAACATTTTATTCTAATATTTCTTTAAACTGGCTACATCATATTATAAGGAATACAACAAATGTACACATATCCCCGAGTTATTACAAAATATAACAACAGCTATACTAATACATTTCTCTGAGTGTAAAGTTTTTAGAATATTACAAAGCGGAACAAATAAATTGTACCGAACTGTAAACGGCAAGCGAAGTGTACAGCCCGCCAACTTACAAAATGCTCGCAAACAATATCCACTGCTGTTTTGTTAAAAACAACGAATTCCGTACGGTGATGCGAATCAACATGTTTCGCAGCCGTATAAAGTCGGTTCCCGTTGGCAACTTCGCGCGTAAATTCGTAATTGAATCGAGCTCGGGGATTCCTATTTGCCCTTAATCGATTAAGCATTTAGTAGCCACCGGGTTAATCGCGGTGGCGTCAACCCGTTTCGAAAATTGATTTGATTTTCGCGGGCAATTTTACGCGCGCGATCTAATTGCCCCGGCGTCTCGTGGTTAATACCAAGAGATTCCTTCACGCGCATTAAGTATGCAATTGCGCGAATAACGGATTCATCGGTCCGAATAAAAGATAATTATTTATCGCGAACGACGAACTGTACCCCGGCCGCCAGTTTCCTCGCAATTATTTGCAATTAAAAAACAAAACGATCGGCGGTATGAAAAAAAGAGACCATTTGTGGTCCTTATGTAACGCGTCACGAGCCGTAATGCCGCACCTGTTGGGGACCCGACGAAGCGTGAATTCTGAGAATATTATATGGGACATCCTGAACACCTTGTTGGTCCGACAATTTCAACTAACGAACGAGGCCGGGAAAAACTACCTGTGGAACCCTTTGCAAACCTAAGAATATAGGTTCCTGGCATTCAAAGCGTTTAATCCCTTAAGTAAGAAGATGTGTCAGGATTATTGGGATCTTGAGATATTGAGTGCCATTATTTTTGTAATAATTCGGGATAATTCACAAACATATTTCTTCACGGAAAAATGTTCTGTAACCGTATACCATTCCTTAGATGCTATGGTAAAATTTATTAAAAGTATAATAAAGATGACTGTATTTTTCCTAATCTCCTATCTTTTAAAATATTTTCATGGGAGTAATGAAATGATGGGGAACTGATCTATCAATTTCAGTGAAAGTAATAATTACTGTACATATTTTTTAAAAAAAATTAAAACTTTTTTTAGTTAATCCCCAAGATTTTTATGCACGTACGTTTTCGTATTTAATTTCATAATGCCCATTATTCACTATCCTATTATCAACGCAAAAATTTATCAATTATTTAAATTAGTTATAAATTACTAGAATCACATATAATCATTAACACTTTTTCCTCCAGTTAAATCATGCCTTTAATATGACATTTTTTTTAAATTTATATCCGTACAATAGCAAAAAAAATAATCCAACGTCTCTGCGATTCAATTAAAAAAGTGAAAAAAAAAAGGGAAACCGAATGAATACTGCCATTTTACTAAACAAAGTGTGAGCGGCGTGAAGGAAAAAAAAAACGAGAAGAGGGGTAGAAAAAAATTGATCGGCAAGATCGAGCGAAATGTCAACAACTGTCAAGTTATTAGCAAGTTTACGAGCGACCCAACAAGTGCTCCATTGAACTGGAAACATCTGAAAGCAAAAGCGCGACATAACTTTGAAAACGCAAGGCGAAGGAAAAAAAAAAAAAGGCGGGCGTTTGGCGCGGCAAAAAAAGATTGCGTCGATTTACGGCCGTCCGTGAGCCGGGGCGTCGAAAACGGGAACAACAGGACGCTGAAAAAGCCCGAGCGATACCGAAACTTCTGTCCACTTTGCGTCCAACTTGCGACACAAAAAGTGCACATTCTTACCGCGAAGATTGATACGATGCACTCGTCAGTTTTATACACATACAAACATATATATATATATATATATATATATATATATATACATATATCTGCTCTTTCTCCGGGCCATAGCAGCTTTGCCAGCCGTTAAATAAATAGCCAAAATCTAGCCGGCGTTAATCTATGCCAACGAATGACATCATTAAAACGTCAAATCCGAAGTTTTGACGCGCAAAGTCTGCGCGTACCCAAACAACGCCGCGGAATTTATCAGCCAGCCAGTGTTGCGCTAATGACTAATTAAAAAGTAAATAAATAGAACGCGTCGAACACGTTTACCTACTTATGCGAACTCGTTACTCGCAGCGAACGATAAGGAGCAACCTCGGCCTGCACTTATCTAATGGCTTCCAAGTTAACGCGAATCTTCGATGTAAATAAAAGCGAGATCACCGAACGACAGCGTAATGACACCCCACCGCCAAAAATGGACATACGTGACATGTTAATTCCCCACGAATCGGGTTCACCTTCGACGTCAAAGCGGTCTCAGCCGGCACGGAATTAGCCACGCCGCGCGGCTATTTGTGGGGATTTTTCATGTAGACCATAAAAGTCATACGGGTTCGATTCTCTGGGATATTTAATCGGCATCCTGTTGCGGAATTAGCAAATAATCAATTTAATTGAATATTACCACGGATTCTCTTTACGTGATTTTAATTTGGACTTTAAAGGGAAATTGTGAATGAACAAAGTACGATGCAGCTTGTGGGAGAATTGGTAAAATTTACGACAGTATAAATAAAAATGTTAACATATGAAAAATGTTACTTTATACTATCTAAAGCAATAATTTAATCATATCACAGAGACATTGGTTATTAGGAAAAGGCCTAATTAAAGTTTTTGCACGGAATTCTTGGCAGAGCATTTAATTGTGGGATCTGGAAACAAAACCGAACACAGCACACTTTTGGGGAGATATAGTATGATGAAAAGTCGTATGTAAACAAGCGTTACAGATATTACTTCTTCTAACGAGCGCGCCATATAAATAGTACTGAATCCCCACGAATAAAATTAATCCCACAAGGCGGTCAACGCGGTAACACTGAGACCAAGGCAAGGGTTGTAAGCTCCTGTTTTGTGCGCCTATTAAGATCCATTAAAAGATTAGCGGAATCTCGACAAAGGCTCCAAAAATTTCAGCGGAAATCAACGACGGGCTTGTGTGTGGGCATTTCCGCTGGCACGCTGTGTTACTTCCGTTGCACGCACTCGGGCCGCTCGATAGCAACGCGCGAAAACCGCGACGACTTAACAAACAAACGAGATACGTCGGTTTTCGGCCCGGTCACCACATTAGCAACATTTTTCGCGCTTTGGACTTTTATTATCAAGCGCGAGGCATTCGTTCGAACGCGACCTTTTCGGGTTTGTTTTATCGCATGGATGGTTTGCGTGGGTTTGGTTGTTGCCACGCATTTAGGTTGCACGTGCCCCACTCTTCTTATTATTTTTTTCTTTTTTTTATTTCGACTCACTGTTATAGAACGGACGTGGCGCGCGTTTGAAAAAGGGAGCACGAAGACACAACGGCACTACCAACACGCGGCAACTTCGGCGCTCAACTGCCCGAAGTACCGAAGTCTGCTTGAAGCAAATTGTGTTTCGTCGAGTTGCCGCTAAGCGGGAGGCGCTGACGAGTGGGCTCGCGCTTTTAAAACTGTCGCACGTCGAAAATACCAAATCCGCGCGTGCTCGCGAGTAAACAACAATTTGTGCATTCCACGATGCAATTCGGATGAAGTTTTAGTAAGGGAGCAAATAACTTTTATTTTAAAACGAAACAATTATGTGGCGCTGTAAAGTTGTCTGTAAAATTGCGATAATATTTGCATGTAAAACTGCAATTAATCTGAGGAGTTGTAATAACTTTATTGTGTACCTTTACTTACATTGTACACTTGAATGTACGAGTACAAATATTAAAGAGTAATATAAATTATGGTAATTTAAGGCGTTTTAAGAACTTTTACTATTTAACTGTTAACGTCTGTCATTAACTATGACACTTTTTACTGTGTGATTTAAGGGAAAAAAATCAGGATTATATATGTACATTAGTCATGACTAATTGATAGAAATCGAAGTGTAGTATTTACTGTAAAATATTATAACCATTTCACTGATAACTAATACATATTAAAATGTTAATTGAAATGAATAAATTATCTATTTTCCTACGTTCAAACGGAAAATTATTCTTTCTATCATATAAATAATTTTATTTTGAATATAAAGTTGGTTTATATTTGATGTAAATAATTTAGAATAATTAGATATAATAGACATTGTAATAAAGATTAATTGAAATATTATTTGTAAATGAATTTTTAGTGAAATAAAATATGAAACATGTAATAATAAAATGTTAACTTAAAATGAATTTCATGCTTGTTATCGAAGTTGAAATCAAAAACTATCCTTGTAATTTATATGTATGTGAAATTAAATTCTTTATTAGTGAATTTTATTTTAAATTACCAGTTAGTAAGATATCAGTTACCCGTGCTAATGATAAAATATTTTTAAACGCGCAATTAAAGAAAAGTAGAGCTTACGTATTTCGTTATAAAATAATGAATCAATTGTTGCAATCTTTTTAATTGTCATAAAAAGTATTGCAACATTTTTATTTAAATCCATGATGTGTTGAAATTTTAAGATAATGAAATTATCTTAAAGTTTTTATATTGTTATGAAAAATTACAGTAGTGTTCAACATTTTTGATCTTCAAATTAAAATACCTAAGATTAGTTAGATTAAATAAAAGTTCTTACAATTAATTTACAATCAGTTATAATTTAATAATATAATATTAATTTACTTTTATAGTTTTACGTTTAATTTTTGTAGTCTGAAGTTCAATTCATAAGTTAATAAAATTTGTTAAAAATTCAACAAAATAATTAAATATCAATTTAACATTAACAAATTAATTACAAATATCATTACACTACTATAAAAATAATATAAAATTAAATTCAATCTAAGCCGATATGATTTTTATGACGTTAAACATACTGTTCAGAAATCTAACATATTATACACCTCATATATCACTTTAATATTATTTTGAAATAGTCATACCACGAAAATTTTTTAATTAAATTTTTAATTTCAAACAGTAATTTTCAGTTTACGTTATTTGATACTTATTAACAGCACATTTCAATTTATTCGACTTTTTTTTAAAGTCTAATTTACATCCGTAACGTAAACGTATTTTACCTTTTAAATGTTATCAACGATTCAATGTATATTTCATTTCTATTCATGCATGTAATTGTTTATGAAATTCCTAGAATATTTTGTTTAAAGTACAATAAATATAGCTTACTATACAAATAGCATTACTTTAAATTTAATGCAAATTCTTGGCAATGTTTATATATCTTGCACACGGAATAATTTAAAAGTACTTAAAATTTTATGTGTCTTTAACCTTTTTTTATTTCTCTGTAATTATTTTACATCATTTGTATGCTAATGAACGAGATAAATGTACTTGTAAACGTTAGTTGCATTACCTCAAATGATTTTTCTTTCGGAAAACAAAAACTAAATGTACTCGCCAACACAGAAAAATGCTACAGTAAAAATTACTATAAATTCGGATGCACCGTAACTATTGATACAATAAAATTATTTAACAACTTAAAACCAAAAGAAAAAGAAATCAGAACACAAACAAGGATCATTAAACCTTCCAAACATGGAATTTACAAATTTCAAATACTATTTAATTGCTTATTAATAATACGTGGGCATTACTGTACAGCAAGTGGCGAAACCAAATGTTAGCACCTTCCTTCGTTACCCTTGCCAAACGCAGATAGGAGTCTTAGGGTTATTTACGGCCTTTTTCGCATAACCGAATAAATATAATTTTACGTAAAATATTCATGAAACGAATAGCGAGGCACAACTTATCTTCCTTTTAGCCGAAGTCAGTAACTCCACTTACCTATCCTCTCAACACAACTCGGTATGTCGCTACTCTTGCTACCCTCTTTTGCGCGAGCAGACATATCGTATAAGTGCGCCTCGCTGTTATAGTTACGGTTATGGACAAAACACTATTTTTAGAAATTCTTCTCTAAAATAACGTAAACTTTTCGGATGCCCAAATGTAAACATTTCCTCGTTTCATGTATACCCCTCTCCTCTATGAAATTAAGTATTTGAAGGAAACCGACTACAATGCTGATGAAACTCGCGAGTTTATACTTTTGTTGGAAAAATCAATGTTCCCTCAATATAACCACTATGAGAAATGAATATCTGAATACGTAACAAATGCTGTCGATAGAAGTACAAGAAATGATATTGTGTAGAAATAAGTTAAAAATGTTCATCCACTTGTTTGACTTATACACCGAGGCAAATTAATAATAATAAATTATATTATAAATACTCATATATCCACGAGATATTAACTTTAAATGTAATAAGATACAATTGTATGTAAAAAAGATTTTAAGACGAAATCGATTCAACCCTAGTGCGAAATTGTCTACAAAATTCATCTCTCAAACGATACCACCTTAATCCAAACAAAATTGATTTATCTAATTAATGAACAAATAATTATTTCTATTTGTACAATTAAACCTCTACTTCACACTCGTCTGTTAATTAAAACAAACGAACACAGTTAAGAACAATCAACGCGATTCTTCGTACCTTAATCCACCAAAAAATTACCACCGACATTTATAGGAAGACGCGATTGCGCCAGTTAATAACTGCGAAACGGGGCAAAGTGGTTCGCGGAACCCGGGTTTTCTCGGCAATTTCAAGTTCGGTTTCCGTTTCGGAGATCTTATCGTTTCCGTTATGATTATCATTGTTTGCGCCGAGAAGTTTGGTAAGCGCCGCCAACAGAATTTCAAAGAGGAACTGTAACGCGCCGCGCCCAAAAGGAATAACCACGTGACGTTGGTGGTCGGCGCTATCCGAATGGAAATCCGTCGCGATTACGGCACGGCGCAACTTTTCCTTCGTCGTAAGAAGGAGAGGAAAAAAAAAACTAATAAAACTACCGGACCGGGGAGTGCGGGAGAAAAACGGCCGGGGAACGAGTCCTTCCGCAACTTAATGCACTTCCATTTGTGCAACTGCGTTACGAACGAGCGCTTTCGATCATAGCCGCTGGTACTTTCCGATGCAGTGACGCGTCCCAAAGAGCACTCCCAGACGACGCTCCTCGTACCACCTTCGCAAAATCTTTCATCAAGCCTCAGATCGAATCGAAATTTAATATCTGTACCGATCAATCGGAATTAATGTCGTTTGATTCGCCACTGATGAAGGCTCTTCTATTTCGTTTGCACTTTTAACCTTCCCCCCTTCCACCCTTTTTTTTCTTCCTCGTATTTCCTAAAAACCAGTGCTCCGAGCAAATATTACATTTTATTTGTTTGCTCATTTAAGAATGTAAGTCGAGTAATTGTGAAGTGAAAAAAATGTTTTTAATTTGGAATGATTTATGGTGATGAATTGTAATGGTTATCGAATAAATCTGAGGCTGGAAGGTAAAATGAATTAACCCCGCTATTCATTTTTACGAGAGAAAAGCGTTTAAAAGTTCGAAATATCGATTTGGGATTTATGGAATGCATGATGTAATACAACTTGTTGGTATTATGTGGTACATATATATATATATATATATTAGTAAGACAACTTAATTATATTTTTTAAAAAACATAAAAATATAATTTAATTGGTTTTTTCCCATTTTCTTTCCTTTTTGTTGGGAGTTATATAAACAAGTACCGGGTTTTCTCATGACCTTTAAATATGGATTCAAACTTTTGATTTTCTACAAAAAAATAAGAATAACTCTGTTTTTATTTCTTTTATAAAAAAAAAAGAATTTACAATTTTATATCACTTATGTTGGATTATTTCATATAATAATATATATTATTTAATTCATAGAAATCATGAAAGTCATTATAATTATAACTTAAAAAGACACTAATTTCAAGATTGTAAATTTTTTGATAACTTTATCTATAACTATTTTAAACATGAATTTTCAAAATAAAAATTATTTCCATTGAATTATTGAATGAAACATTTCTATATCATTTTTGCATTGCAATTACTATCTAATATCTAAAAACAATTAATTTATTATTCGTATTATTTATTTCATATTTCGTTAAACAACTAATTTCCTTTCAAAGAAATAAAATTAATCCCTTTTTCCCTCAAGCCACAGAAATAATTCAACCGAAATCAAGCCAGATTTGTCCGTTGTATTACAACATATACCCTGTATAATCTATTTAATGAAAATGTTTATAATTAATACGAATCAAATAACGAACATCAGAACTGAAAATACAGAAATATACATAATAATATATTAACAAAAGCTGGTCCAAAGCTAAACAAGAATAATTGCACGGTGCAGTTCGACTTGTAAGCGGATTAAGGTATTTTTGTTCAAGAACGCAGTCTCGCGACAATGTACCCCCGGCTCATCCTATTTACTTAGCGAGTACGCGCAAACTGCCGAAGCACTCGGAAAGTAAATCACACGTACGGTTACGTAGCGGCGGGCGCCTCAATTTCCTCGTTACCTCGTCCATAATTTTACCGTTATTGCATTTGCGCGCGAGCTTCGTTTTTGAATCCAGCCACCGCAAGCTTCGCCTTCCCTCCCCCCCCCCCCC
>JABFPN010006550.1:0-11421 GCA_022817305.1 Leptoteleia sp. ZL-2020 | reverse complement strand
TGCTTCCGATAGGTCCGCGTGCATGCACGCGTGCAGACCTCTCTGTGTTATATAGATGGTAAATGTGTTCTGAAACAGAGACAGGTCTGCACGCGTGCATGCACGCGTGCATGCACGCGGACCTATCGGAAGCACCCAAGTTTTCCGCGTATCGAGGATTCGTAATTAAGCACGTAACCACTTAGTCTTAAAAGCGTGCAGCGTACGCGGAGAAAGACGGCGAATAATTATTTTCATCCTACATATTTCACAATACAACACTTGTCGCGGCAAAAAAGATTCGTTATATTTAACCGAACTTTCGATAATCCATTGACAGCGGGGAAAAGTTTAAATTTCTAGAGAGAGAAAGAGAGAAGGTGAAAGTGTTTTAACAATATAAAGAAAAAAGATGGATTTATATCGGGAATCCTAAAGTTAAGCTCATTTCAATAGACTAATTGAATTTTCCGTCAATCTTTTCTCAATGTTTAACTAAAAAAATGTTACGAACAATTGTTAATTTTCTCCGTTCAAGTGAGATAGCTATCAACAATCAATTTTATTTTGCTAAAAGTTCATAAATTGATAATTGAACAATAATTAAGTGCAACAAAAAAAATGACCGACTCAAAGTATACTTTATTAAACAAAATAGAATCAAGTTGATATATGAAAATAAAGTTAAAGGGAACTTGTTGTAAATTTATTATTTGTATGATTTATTCAATTCGCGATAATTAACTTTTACAAGTGTCTATTCATTATCATTATTATTATTACTACTTTGTCTTGAAAAGTGTGATAAATGCCTTTTTCGAGGTAATGCTTCAATTTACTATCAATTAAAGTTTATTATGAGTCTTGTAAGGTGTATAATTAAAGGGAAATACACATGTATTTACTTAAACGCTTGGCTTGAATTATTGTATGAGTACTGCTGTTTCACGTGCGTTACGTAATAATATATTTATGGCGTCTGTTAAGGCGTCAAAGGGGATTGCAAGGAGGGCTCTTCCCCCTGACTGTTATGCACCAAGGTTAATAATGGACTTTGAGTAATACGAAATTTCGTCTTATTATAGGGAGGCTTTTTCTATTTAGAAAATTTATACATTTATTGTATCTCTCTTTCTCTTTAAATTTAAATAAGTGAAAATTTCACTGAGAAAAAAATTGTGATCAAAATTATTATACTGTGTCTGAAAATGGGGACAAATGACGTCTTCTTGTCAAACTTAGTACACTGAGAAAAAAAGTAATAGTAAAATTGAAAACAATTTTTATCCATTTGAGGATATCTCTGAGGAGTGAAAAATTTTACTATTAAAAATAGTAAAAATGATGATTATCAAAGCAATTTGTAGTACTTTTTTTTACTAATATTTACTATATTACTTTTAAATTTTACTATTATTAACAATAGAAATAATTACTTTTCCAATATATCCTCAAATTGATATATTTTTTCTCAGTGTATACGATTAAAAGATGCTATAAGATAAACAATCATTTTTATTATATTGGATCACAATTTTTTTTATTAATTTTTCCTTCGTTTTTGAACATCATTCACTATTTAATAAAATATATATGATTATTGGTAATATCAAGAGCAGGTTTAGAAAGCATTAAATGTATCAATTGATGTTAAAATAGATTAGCTGTTGAAATGTAAATTTATAAGTGGGATGGCATTAATTCTGAAAGATTCCGGAAATCAGTTTCAATTCTGAGTCTGTCCATTCAGGAACATATAGTCCTCTGACCCAATACGATTTACCTTTCCCATCTAACTTCTCGAATATTGCGACCATATCTAAATTGTACCTATCAATTTTAGTCTATCAGAAACTAAAAGTTGGGGGTTTGCGTAGGTGTCTATTATTGATGTGCTTTTGATTTAATAACAACATCCTTTATTAATCGTAACTTTATTTATTAATAATATAAAAAGGAAAGATTTTACTCGACTAAAGTTTTATTCTTAGTTTTGTTGTAATAAATTTTAGTTTCATTTTTTTTTTCATGATGAAAGAAAGATAGGTCGAAAAATAGCTGCGTAATATTAACGAAGATATATTACGTTTATTGCAACTATGACAATTATAGGTCTTGATATTGGAACTGGAATGGCAACGAAAAATCTCCTCTTTATATCAGCTGTTATTTGTGTCATAATTATGATATAAATAAATAGCACAATTATGATAAAGGGCAGTGACTTATTTTTATAAAATATCACATTATATTAATGTTCTAGTATTGTCTGGTTACAAAAAAAGAGAGAGAGAAAAAAAAACTTGTTACCATTTTCCATTTATTTAGTACAGTTTTAAAGCGTTTTGAAGAGTTTAATCATTTCAGTTGTGTGATTGTAACAAGTTAACTTTTTTAATCGATGCACCACCCCACCACTTTTTGATTGTAAACGTATTTAAATTTGTTATCGTCTATATGTAAATATAACGTATTGAACGTAAATTTGAAAATAAATATGTTTTTTTTTCAGTGTTGTGTTAAATCAAGATAGTCAACAGAGGTGGTGACTGCTGTTGGAAAACTGCGTATTATCAAGGAATTTTAACCGAGGTAAGGGAAACATTTCTAGCAATTTGTTTATTTACAAAAATTATATTTATTATTACGATCACATTTTACTCGTACATGATGGTCACGTAACGAAACTCGAATGAATTAATGATCCTTAGTAGAAATGAAATCGGACATGCCCTATCATATATAGGGTCCCAATAGGACTGAAACGTGGAATACCTGACCCAACGGTTTCCTGATTTGAGCCCTATAAGGAACTAACCAGGTACACTGCATTTGAAGAGGTAATATGGCGTCCAAAGTTGGCTCAAGTAGGGTAAACTAATTGGGTACTGGTACGGAACGTAACGCTTGGCATCGGTCAGGCACCCATCAGGTTTCAACTTTTGATTAGTACAAAAAAATGGTTACTGATCAGGGCCTTATAAGATATTCCATATTTAGCCATAATGGAATAAATGTGGAAACCATTTCAGGACCAAATCAGGGTAACAGAGTTAAAGCCAATTTATGATTGAATTGGGTTCTGATTAGTTGAATGTTACGAGCGTCACGGTGGCCTAATGGTGAAGGTGTTAGGACACTTCAATAGGTGCGGTGTTCCATTCTCAACGACGGCGAATTTTTCTAAGCAAAATTTGTTGGCCGAATAAAAATAGACACGTTTCTGTGAATGCCAATTATTAAAATATAAAAAACAGGTGTTCTCAGTTTACCAACAATGTCAGTAATTTTTATTAATCTTTCCTTTCCGTGTGGATAACAAATAAGGTTCCTCTTGGGCCCCGATTTGGTTCCAATTTGGTTCTTCATTGGGCCCCTTATACATACCGAGCGTTACGAACTGATACGACGCCCTATTTTGGATACAAAATCGGTTCCTGATTTGCAAACGTGGAAAACTAATCAGGGCCACATCTAGTTCGATTCTAAATTTCTACTTGGGATAATAATGTGTTACAAAATGGGCAGTATTAGTTGTTGAAAAATGTTTCGTGCATGGGCAAGTTTGCGGATGAAACCGCGAGGATTCGCGAAGAAATGTTCGTTTAATATTTGAAGTTTCGCGGGGGGTATACTTTATTTACTTTAAAACTATGCCGTGGCTGAAATGTCCGTATCTTGTCCATGAATAATCATTCCTTTCCCAAGCGTATCGTTCATACCAGAGCACAATCTCTGTATAAACTACAATTGCAATCAGTTGGTCGGGTGTGTGTATGTGTGTGTGCGTGTGCGTGCGTGTGTGTGTGCGCGCAGTCAGGCGCACAACACTAGCCAAAATGAAAGATGTCACGCGCAGGAAGAGAACAGACTGATTAATGATCCGAGTTGCGTGCGGATCATTAAATTGTCCAAAAACACAGTAGGAGTATTATAATTGCAAATCGCGAAAATAAAATTCCGCGGCGCATTTCGAGACGCAAAAAAGGGAGCGAAAATAAAACGAATGAAAGGAGGAGTGGGGGGGGGGCGGAGTGAGGGACTGAGAGATATCGAGAGGGAGAGAGAGAGAGAGGGAGGGATGGAACAGCGTGAAGTACATGAAAAGCAGGGCGATACCACGTGCCAGAATCGAAGGCACGATTTACGTGCGAAAACAAAAGTGTCGGGGAGACATCGATCTGCTTTTTTGGGCCGCTCTTTTTCTCGCGATTTTGTTGCCGCGCGAAATGCCCCCCTCCCCCCCTCCCGCGCTTCTATTTCAATGCGCCGAGCTCGAAATGAGAATATTTATCGTGCAAGCGTAAAAATGTGCCGACGAGTTACCCCGCGCATTATTTGACTTTGGGACGCTGGCAGAAAAAAGAGCATTCGATGCGTGCTGGCAGTTTCGTTTCCTTCAATTAAACCCGAATCGTTCTTTAATTTCAAATTTGCCGCGCCGTGGTGAGAATTGTAACGTTTATCCCAATTATAAAATAAAACTTTTTTTTATGGCAAAATTTCGTTTGATAATTTTAACGGTGACGGCAATTTCACGTTAGACTGAAGTTTGCTTCATTTTCGGGTATATAATTATGACGTCACTGTTACGTTCGTACGTCAGCAATGTTGTCAAAAGTAACGCAAATTGTTACGGCAACGGGAAGTAATTACATTTATCGTGGCAAATAACGATATCGTATTTTAATTACTATGTTATAATCAACGGTCTAGTAAAAATGAAACATATATGGTCCCATGTATGGTTTAGCGATTTCCTACATGGAAATAAAACATTCATAGATGTTTATCCTTAATCCATATATGACCATATGGCAATGTATGATATAATATTTTAGCCATATATGCAATTAATAATTTTCTTATGTGGAAATCAATTATTGCCATATATCGACCATATATGGCCATATATGGATTAAAGAGAAACATTTTATTCCCTTATATGGAATTGTTAAAACATATATATGGACCCATATGTGTTTCATTTTTATTAGAAAGAATGAAACATATAGAAAAGAAATTTATTTAAATATTTTAAACCGCTGACATTTTGGGACAAATGTTTTGCAAAATGTAAATGAGGCGTGGTATTTACGTTCAGCAGTTGCGGTTCTGTAAATGTTGTTGTTAGAAATAATTGCGGGTTAGATTGAATCCAGCGTAACGTCAGGTTCGGGGAGGGGTTGAGGGGGCGGGTGGGGAGAAAAAAAGTTTTTCGGGGGCACATAGAACACATGCAAATTGATGTTGGTATCAAGTAACTGTGGGAATGCGTACGTGTAATGTAATTTCACAGAAGTGTCACCGACCACTGAAAGGCCGACCGCGCGCTCCCAATTTCCTGGCATGTGCATTCAACAATACAGTAACACGAGACAACTACGAGGGCTAAGCGATATAAAACTTGTTTAATAAAAATGCAAAATTGTTTCGGCCCGGTGTAAATTTCAAACTTTAATGGACAAGTTAATATTCAGCTATTGATTAAGCGCGCCAAGACACGGAAATGATGTTACAAAGTTATTAAAGTGTCCATTTTAATTGGCCATGGTTAATTCAAGATGTTGGATTTATTTCGGCTTTAATATTTATTCCATACGTACCTTATCATTCTTAATTCATGCCGTGTAAAAAGAGTATTTCAAGAATAAAATTTGATAATAAACTTGTCATGATTTTAAATTTAATTTGAAAATTTCGGAGTATAAATTGAAAATTAAAGTGGTGCTTTGGTAACTTTAACTTTTTAAATCTTCTATAGATATATTTTTGGTAATTTTTTGTTCGACAATTAACTCATTACTGGCCATTATTTTATTTAGACCTGGTAAAAATGAAATATGTACGGTCTCAATGTGGTCCATATATGATTTAACAATTTCATACAAGGAAATAAAATATTTATATATTTTTTATTTTTTTTACATATTATATTATTCTAAACACTTGCTCGAAACTTCGAGAATTATAACCTCACTTTTAAGCACCCTCGTTGAGTGTAATCGGCAAAAATAGAGAAAAATAATGACTGTATTTTGTTTTTTTTTTTTTTTTTTTAATCAATATCTATATTCCGTTGTCTCTGGCAATATAAACAAATCCAGTATATTATTTTTTGCCGCGTACATCCAAATATTGCAGCGTGCATCGGCCATGCACGTCAGGAATCCGCGATGCATTAAAAATATTTGCAAAAAATATTATTTATTTTCACGGATTACATTTTTGTTGAAAAATCTTTACGTGGTGAAGTATTGGACATGCTATATTGTTTCTTGTTTATTTACAGCTGGCTTATCCTCTCGCGAGTGTCTAGACCAGTTGGAGCTCTACCGGAGACTGTTTGAATATTGGTTGGCAGTACGTTGAAGCCGGGGCGCAGAATTCGACCGAGTTATTTCCGCGGGAGCATCGCCGAGCATCGTCGCCGAGGAAAATAAGGTCAGTGACAACAATTATCGTGGTATAATACACGCAGAAAATTAAAACAGTTAATATTCCCCCCAAAAAATTGAATTCGAACCCCGGAAGATAATTTATGAACATTTTTGTGATTAATTATGAAAGAAATACTATAATAAAGCATTTATTCCAATAAATTTATAGGAAAATAACTCGTTTTCTGGGGTTGGAATCTAATTTTTTTATGGTAAAATTGACTCTTTATTTTTCTGCGTGTAAAAAATCAATTTTGTGAGACCTTTGTGGCGGTATATATGTTGGGCTTTATGTATATGAGCCGTAGAATGGTGGTAAAGTGCGCAGAGTTGGGACTGCCAGGTAACCGGTTCTATTCTTCAGTCATGACATTTTTTTCTGACTTAAATAGAACATAAATGGAATATAATGGGGCATATATATATAATTTTCTAATTTAAATGGAAAATAAATGGAATATATATGGGGAATATATATAATTGTCTTACTTAAATGGAACATAAATGGAATATATATGGGGCATATATTGGACAGATTTGGAACATATATGTGGCAATTATGGGACAGTAATGGAATATATATGGGGCATATATGAAACATGTGGGATAGACGTGGTAATGGTATGGAATATATATGGATCAGATATGGGGCATATGTGGGACAGATACGGGACATATGGAATATATATGGGACATATATGGAACATATTCTTCAGTAAGGGATATATTAGTAAAAGTAATAATACCCTGAGAAAAATATACTTGGATTTCTGTTTACATTAAATAGAATCTATTTATCATAAACAGAATTATGCTTGCATTAAGAATTTTTTCTAATATTAAATAGAAAGTCTATGAAACATAAGATAATTCTATTACTCATAAATACACAATTTTGTGAGTGTACGCAAGCAGATTTTATCGATTGTGTCAACGTGTTACATTTCTTGATGGAATAAAACTAACTCTTGTTGCGAGCCGCGCGGCACAGTCTCATTGCAACATTCGTTATAAATGACGTGTAATACAAGGCTTTTATATAAGCCCAGACATGACTCGTAATTTGACCATAAGATTCATCTCTCGGTTGAAATTAATGTTCAATGAAACGGACAATTGCGCACGAAATGATAATGAAAAACGAAAAAAAAAAAGGAGAAAAGAAATAACGCGCGGGTAACATTGACGTAATTAAAGTAACAGAAATGACTGAAATTTACGGTGGGGGGGGGGGAGAGTTATGTTTTTTTGGCGCACCTGCGTAGTAATTACGGTACGCGTCACGTTACAAAAGACAATTCAAAGAAGTTGGCGGTTTTTTTTTTTGCACGGCCGCGCGGTTACCACGTTTCTGTGAGAAACGTTTTGATATGTGCACTTGAAAGGAAAAAAGGATGCGAACAATTTGCGCGCGAAGCAATTGCACGGTTCGTAAATAACAACGCAACGGCGAAGAAATTCTTTTCTTTGAATCCTCGCGAGCACAATCCACAGTGCGCGCCTTATGTTCTCGGAAAAATGACGTTTCGCCTCGTTTTTTCCCCCCTCCCCCCCTCTCCCCCTTCTTACTTCCCCGAGTTTTTTTCCCTTTCTTTTTTTCTTTTCTTTTTTTTCTTTTTTTTCAAATTACGATTCGATTAAATGCCCGCGGAGTTCGATGCGTACGAGTTTATAATGATAGGCGCAATTAAGTGACCTGGATTTTATAAATGGCACGATGTATACATGTTTGACGAAGGATTTTATTTCTTTTTAAATGAAATTTCGCACACAAGGCCGGTGCCTCCGATATATAAGAAATGCGAAAATATTGAACAATATCGACGGTGGTATTACTTTGTGACAATGCTGTTGGGGGGGGAGGGAGGGGGGGATTTTTATGAAAAATTACTGAGCTACTTGAGCCGGGATGTATTAAAATGAAAAAAATGAAAAAAATGAAATTAATTTATAATTAATTAAGTTGAATTGATAATAAAAGTTGGTAGTTATAAATTAAGGCGCGGTTAATTGTTCTCAGTGTAATGTGGAAAAGTATGAGTTCTTTTGATAAAGTATAACCCGGACGAAAAACCCGTGCGCATTTTTCGTGCCATTATAAAAACGCATCGGGTTTCCGGGATTACAATTTATTATAAAAGACTTACATTTCGATATTATGTGAAATCCTTCTATGCCGGGAAAGAATCGATGGATCCGTTTTTAAACAATAGATTGATTTAATAGTTGAATAATTATGGAACTGAAAAATAATAGGTTTAAAAATTTTCATTAAGTTTTGTATTTTGAAGACATTTTATTTGTCAGTCATATATGGCCATAAGTGCATTTAATAATTTTTTTATACACTGAGAAAACTGTAGTTGGATTTCTATTTACATTAAATAGAATCTATTTATCATAAGTGGAATTATTCTTACATTAAGAATTTTTAAAAATATTAAATAGAAAATCTATTAAACATAAGAAGATTTTATTGTTCTTAAATAGACATTCTTGTGAGTGTATATGGATTTAGGAAAAACATCTATGTTCATATATGAAATCTTTATTTCCTTATATGAAATTGTTAAAACATCTATAGACCATATATGAACGATATATGTTTCATTGGTAAAGTTGGACTTTTACGTTTAATATACAAATTTCGTCCACTTGCTTATTATAATTCGATTTTTGCCAAGCACATTTATATTTTAATTACCATATAATATTATAAATCATTATACTGAGGTTAATTAATGTAAAGTAATATGTATCATTGTAAATTGTCGTGAATTATATTTAGTCGCGAATCAAATAATTATTAATTATTTGAAACAATCACTGCCGTGTAAAATTCTCGTGTATTAATTATTTGTTAACAGTAAACTTGATTGAAATTATACAAATTCCAAATGTAATTTTCTACTTGGAAATTTAATTGAATAGATTTGCGGAAATAGCTTCATTAGCGATGAAAACGGTATGTTTACTTCCAGCAACTTGCTTGATTAATATCAATTATACAATTTAAAATATATTAATTTAAATAGTATCAAACGACTAACAAGGTGGATATGGTAAAACACTCGAGATCTGTTATGTAATTCATCGCTGCTCCAATTGCGTTATTATGTTTGTTTTACTGAATAAGAAATCATTTGTACTGCTCTTACGTTGGAAATTCCACTGTAATATATACCAAGAAGGATCTTTATTAAAGTAGAGAAATTTTACTTACTATAAAAAATTGACAGTTGGAATTATTATTTGTTTTTCAAGTTATCACAATACGTAACATGTTTAATAGTTATAAATAAGGAAGTGCTTTTATTTTATTATAAAAAAATAATATTCAATCTGTTTTAAAATCAGTTTAAACAGTTTTTAATTAGGTTCAATCATTTTTGATTTTCAAGTTTAAGGTGAAATGTCACTCGTTGGTCAACTCAGAATGAACATAAGCTCCTTAATAATACATATCATGAAATATAATGTAAAATAAGGATTAATTTAAGAAAAACGCAACGTCTCTCAAAAGTTTATCAAGTTTAGGATTGTTTAAATTAGTTTTTACATATTGCAAATCTTATCTTTTGGAAATAAATTTCAACCCAACATCTAAACAGTTGATGTAACCATTTTCAAGTATTCGTGACTTGTTGATATGTATTATTAAGGAGGTTATGTTTATTCTGAATTGGCCAACGAGTGACATTTCACCTTAATATAAAAAATTAAATCCAGCTTACGGTAATTATGTAAACTGAGAAACATAAAAATCCAAAAGTATCGGTGTTTTTATAAAAGTTGCATGACATTCGTGTATAAGTTGTTGCTAAATGAAAGATAAGGACAATTGTACGAAGATGGATTATAAAGAGGAAACTTTGATGAAGTTAAAAAGTACGGCTGACAAGTTCGGCGGTGTTGTTATCAGGTTCGTAAAAGTTTGACGTGGAAAATCACTGATTCTGCTGTTGCCAATGCGAGTGGCGCCGTTTCCCCCTTGTAATATACATACAAGAACAATAACAGAGACAAAGAAGATAATGGCACGGCTAAGAAAGTGCAGTGTTACTCGCGTTGTCAATAAGTGTTTCCTTCGCGTCGTTGATGTGCAGGCAAACGATATAAAAAGTATACGGAGAAAAAAGTAATAGTAAAATTGAAAACAATTTATATCCATTTGAGGATATCTTTGAAGAGTTGAAAATTTTTACTATTAAAAATAGTAAAAATGATAATTATTAAAGCAATTTCTACATGGAAAAAAAATATGGAGTGCACTACTTAATTTCTATTTAAGTTAGATATATTGTTTGGCTGAATCAGCCATACCAATTTATCTAATCCAAAACACAGTGAAATCCAAGTAGTTTTCCTTGACATATTGAGGTTATGTTGAGTCCCCATAGGATAAGAATACAGTTGAATAAGCCATACAGTTTATGTAACGTTTAAATATTCATTTTAGTCGATTTCATATCTAGGTCTTTCTGCAAATAGAATAAATTCTTGCTAAATTAGTTAAAAATTGCTAGATAAACTCATTTGCCTACCAAGGTGAATACTTTTTTTCCGTGTAGTACTTTTGTACTAATATTTACTACGTGACTTTTAAATTTTGCTATTAATAACAGTAGAAATAATTACTTTTCCAATATATCCTCAAATTGATACAAAATATGGTAATTTGTGATATATCTTTTTTCTCAGTGTATAAAGAAAGCGAAACGTCCACAATTGCTCGAGAACAAATGTTGGCTGAACAAGTTTTCATTTTTCTTTTTTTATTAAGTTGATTTCCTTTTTGTTTTTACATCCGATATAAGCGAAAAACTAACGACATTTCTATCTGAGAGGCAGCAAATAAAAGTAACATAATAAATGGATAAACGAAAGAAGGAATCAATGATCAAACAATTGCAACGTATAAAGAAGAGAAACAAAACGAAACGAAACTTAATTTATATAAGGTGTATTAAATTCATTCCCCCGGGGGGGGGGGGGGGAGGGG
>JABFPN010006549.1:0-11421 GCA_022817305.1 Leptoteleia sp. ZL-2020 | reverse complement strand
AGTAATATTATTTACTGCTCAAGATTTAATGTGGTTCCATAAATTCATTCCTATAAGTATTTCCTTGTAAGGTTATAATTAGGTCTCAATAAGGGTCCCACTTTGATATCCTTATTATAGCCACACGAATGCCTACCGTTACACACCGAAAAGTGCATAATGTGGATGCCTGATAATTACCTCATCTGGTAATGTGGTTCCCTGATAATGCTCACAGTTCAGCCCAATTTTAATTTTTACTAGGGTCTTTTATTGCATCGCCATGCTGGATTATTATTACGCCACATGACGCGTTCCGCGTTGCGGCTCCCGCATTTCCTCGTCTGACCGACCTAAAATATAAATGAAGATTTGTTGCCGGAGATCAAACTCCCCCGCGCGCGACGCACTCAAACCTCGACAAATGTTAATCTACCGGGGGATTTTCCCCGTTCCCTGATAACAGCAATTCCGGCGAGCTTCCATTTTTTATGGAACTTCTTTATATTTATGAAGAAAGGCCAGCCTTCCTCCTCTTTCACATCGCATTTCACTTATCTGTTATTTCATTTAAAAAAGCTTTTATATATTAAGTAGACATTTTTTCGACCGTTCGCAAAGCTTTATTAGCTATTTCTGTTCAGTTCTGAGAAAAGAAGTTTACGTTTAAATATTATTGCAGTGCATTAAAAGGGTGGGGGGACAGAGTTCGTTTACGCGTCCTGCTTATTACGGGGTTGTATTATGATTATGAAAAGGGGTTGTAAGATAAACTGTCGGTTTTATTGTAACCTACTTTTGAAACTGCAAGGTTAAATGTGACGAGTGGATAAACGCATAGAGACTAAACAAATTTTCGGTGGAAAATTTTACTATAGTTTGCAGGGAAGGAAGCTTATCGTGCCGATTTGTACACGTTTCCCTGTTACTTTAGGTAAAAGGAATATGAAAATTATTTCATTTTGCGAGATAAACCAAGCTGATTATTTCCTACAGTTATAAAGATTCGTACGGCTCGGTATAGATTGTTTGATAA
The DNA here is from genome assembly GCA_022817305.1 of Leptoteleia sp. ZL-2020. Taxonomy (NCBI): domain Eukaryota; kingdom Metazoa; phylum Arthropoda; class Insecta; order Hymenoptera; family Scelionidae; genus Leptoteleia; species Leptoteleia sp. ZL-2020. Next base: position 10,406 of record JABFPN010006549.1, on the reverse strand, counting down.
AAACTGTAGTAATTGTTCCAAAAAAAAAAAAAAAAGAAAGAAAAAAGTCTAGGTGCATTGTCCGCACTTTGTGATACGGTTTAATTGTTTCCAACGTAACTTCCTTTTCCGCGAGAACACTCGTGTATTTCCGTCATATGCATTTATTTCACGAATCGTGCATACGTCGTAAATGTTATCATAAAGAATTTGGATATAACCTTTTAGACATCGGTGGGTTTTTAATTATATATTTCAATCGGGTACTAGGGTAGGAATGGCATTGAATATGCAAATGGACTTTTTTTTTTTTTTTTTTTTTTGATGAATTATAAAATACGCGAAAGGATATTTATGAATTCGTTTTCCGAGTGCAATTTTTTTTTTATAGTTGCATTTAGGTACAAGGTAGCGCAACTCCGTTACAATAAATTATTTACGAAATTTAATGTTTAAGAAGAAATTAAAGAAAGAAAAATATAATTTTAAGATGTGTAGCTTTTCGAGCAGGAATGTCCAATAAAAAAAAAAGAAGTAACTGTATCTTAATGTCAGCTTACTTCTTTGACTCGAATCAGCGTTACTTGTTTTTACGAGCAATTTATTATTTACGATGCGCCAAAAAGCGTCACGAAGCGGACACTTGTTCGCGTAATCGCGCAAAATCTCTCCGGTTCATAATTTCGGCCGAGATACCATTAGAATTTTCGTATCCGGCGAAGAAGAAATGCAACTTTGTCACAAGCGACGTGGCGTCTCCGTTAAACCTATCTATATTTCCAACGTAATCCGAACGTTAATTTTGACTCGCAGTATTTCTCTAATTGCACAACGCTCGGCGCGCTCGCGAACGCCGGGGTCAAAAAGGGATAATTAGTTGCTGCGAGGAAATTTTCATAACTACGAAGAGCGACTGATGTTGCCTCCATGAAAATTAACTCTTAACGACGGAATTGCCATGTTACTTTAACGAATTTATCAACATTTTGTGGCAAAATCGAATTAATTTGTCCGAAATACTTTCGTTATTATTGTTAACAACGTCGCGACATTTTCAACGATAAAACGGCAAATTCAATTTTACAATGATTTTCATTATTATTTCGCGTTGAGCAATCGGAAAATATATTTCGCCCCGATCGAACGTTGGTCGTCGTTCAATATTAATTTAACTTGAATGATCGCGCAACCTTCGGGAGCACGGCAACGGAAACGTAAATAAAATGAATTTGATTCAATAAAGTGGAAGACTTCATCAAGGTGTGACAACGTTCATGCAATCTTCATTTACGTGATGCAGCCTGATATTGTTTGAAAGCAACGGAGAAAAATGTCGTTTGGCATATGTCGCTCCTCGATATTGAGTTACTTTTTATTCCTTTGGCGTAAAGCTTTTATGGAAAATTCAACTTAAAGGCAATTTTTCCTCAACAGTTCTTTTAAACGCGCTGAGGATAAAAAATGTTTTAGCAAAACTTACTGCACGTCTCAACGTTGGGAAAGTATTGTTCGAGATGTTTATTCAATTACTGTACCGGTGTAATAATATTTTTCGTATGGTATAGTAAAATTTGTCATATTTGGTGTTGTAAATTTGCCTGGTTGTATGGCGAACAATATCCTGGTAGGAAAGGTTCTACAGGCCCAGTACTGGTATAGTACTGTTACCAGAGTTACCAGTACTAGTAAATTTGTTTACTAGTCTAGTGACGGAATCGTGCCAGTAATGGAGTGATAATACTGGGCCAGTACCCTATAACTAAACGTACCAGTTGTATAGCTATACTCTACCAGTAATCATCCAACGTTGCTCTTGCATTGGACAATTTTTTTAAATCACCAGTACTGCTTCAAGTCTGGATCAACTATGGCGTTGATATTTTGCCTGGCACGTCTTACATCTGGTTATCTTCTGTTTTTGTTAATAACCAAGCTCAAACCAGTATCAGCCCTATCTGTTTACCAAAGTCTGGCTAACAGTACTGGGCCAGAATCAGCCCTGTAGGTCGACTCTGGCAATTTCCCATAGGGATACTTTTATACCAAATGGTATACTAATTTTAAATACAACTTTTTCTCTGACTACAATCATTGATAATATCTTTTTACAATCATTTTGACTAAATTAAGGAAACCTATTAACGTCTGTTTACGTTATTATTAATTTAATCGTTGACGAAGAGCAATTGGTTAAACTTATTTGTAGATACAATTCCGCGAGCAATTGGAAATAATACATTTTATTGCACATTTATTAAATTTCTTTCTCGAAATTCAAATGGGAATTTAACGTGTACTCAATTAATATCATTTTGTGTAGCAAACAAAATTGTCCCAAATAATGCGATATATTCGAAGCGAAGGTTAATTAAACGGATAAACGTTTTAAAATTTTATTTATGCGTTGGCAATTAATATTCATATCCTAAATAGATTGCGGGATGTTGGAAACTGGATGGTTAGAAATTAAATAAATGAGAAGGTTAATGTCGTGGTCCATCTTAATTGCATTACAAAGTTCTATATTAATTGAAATTTACGATGAATATCATCGCCATGCGTGGGTGTATAAATGGAATACTAAAGCGCACTTGGAAAATCAATAGATCCAGCCGAATAACTTACTTTTCGCATATCCGTCTCCGCTTAAAATATCGCCGGCGAAATGTTTTCACTCAAATACGTCTTCTTTAATCGCTTTCTTTGACAAATATTTGGCTTTGTCGCCGCAAGTATTTAAACAATGTTGCGTGCTAATTCCGGGCGGCCTCACAGACGAATTGCTCGCGAATAATTTATAACTTAATGATGGCTAGGGGAAAAGTTTAAACACGGGGGGGGGGGCAGGGGGGGTGTAGAAATTATTAAGGACACGGTTGATAATCTTTTGACCGTTCCAATTAATAGCCTGGCCGGAAATTAATGACGAATTTTCGTCGACAATTTTTTAATTTCAATTAAAAAGTCTCTTTGCCATCGTCGAGGAAAACTGGGTCATTTTTTTTTTTTTATATATATAGTTCAATCTTTGGACGAGTCAAAGAACGTAGTACTATTTGTAGACAAGAAGGGAGTTGCAAAAAAGTGAGTCACCGTCGCAGTAAATAATATAAAAATGGACTACTTTGGAAAATGAGTTGCGGAGATGCTCGAGCCATCGGGCTGTTTTTCGCTTTGCACTTTGTTGTGCCAGGCGACGCACTTGTCTCCTCGTTTGAGCCTTCGAGTGGCGCTTTCTTCTCCCTTTAAATCTTTTTCGTCGAACACCCTTCGTGTTCGACAGTGCGTGGCCAAGCTCGACATCGTTTTTCTCAACTTTTGACGAACTATGAACGAACCATATGAACCGCATTGTAACGCTTCTTTGCCAAGATGGAATTCTGATGCGAAAATGCGACAAGAATTGATAGAGCGAGGGATAGGAGTATTTTATATATGCATATTTTACAGAAATGAAGCATATATATATATAATTAAAAAAATTCCCCTCAGATTTCTATTCAATTATTCAAATTTTTTTAATCTTTTTGTTTCTGTAATTTTAATTCATCCAAAGTACTAGACATGTTCTTAATTTTTCTTTTGACATAGGAATAGAAATAGGTGCAAAGGAATAGATATAAAATTTTTAATATAAAAATGGTCATAGACTGTGAAATACTTTTTGACAGATTAATCTATACATTCGGATAATGGAGACAAATTGAAACAAATATTTCCAATATTTGTTTACGTTTGTCAGTTTGATAAAATCAAATCAAATTACAAAATGTAATTATTAAATTAGATTTGACTATGGAAAACCAACGAAGGTTTCTCATGGTCGTTGATAATAAAAAAAAAAAGTATTGCATTAATAAGAGCAATGTTTTCAACTCAAGACACAATTAATTAAACTTTTTTCATTTACATCATGATGCGGATCAGAAATAATTGACATTTTATTAATCGTTATTTATTGATTGATTTACACTAAGACTGTAAAGGACTGTTTTACGTTATGTTTCCACTGAACAAGCAGCTTTTCAAACTCTTCTCCATTTTTTTTCATTTTCTTTCAATTCTTTTAGATTCATCTCCCTTTTTGAAGGAGATAAATATAAGACCGTAAGTCCAATGGTTTAAAAACTTGAAATAAAATTATGCACTTTATCTAAATGTGCAGCATTTTTTCATGTTTTCGTACAGAAATGAATATTTAATCTAAAAGCTTCTCCGTGTCATATAAGTGAAAATTTCACCGGTCCCTGCCCTTAATGAGGGTATTAAAATAAAATAATAATAATTACTTTCTTTTGCTCGTAAAACGACACAAAAACCTTTTGGACAACATACTTCGGTAAACCCATTTAGATGGCAGAATTATGCATAAATGGGATTAATTTTGGAATAAAATTTACTATACCTTATATCAACACTGACTCCAAATCATTCCATAAATCATTATTACTTGGCAATTATCAAAATATTGGTAAACGTTCTTCAATTTTTACTAAACTAGACAATAATAAATTGTATAAATCTCGTATTCATTCAACTGTCAACTTATTAAAAGATCTCACCAATATCTTTTACGTCAACGTTTGATATATAGTAATATATATATAGTAATTTTTGTTCCAACTATTTCTGCGTGTACAATGGTACCCATGCCAGGACCCTGCCTAAATTTTCGGTCGAATGTCGATCTTGTCGGGATGGCCCGGCCAGAACCATATTTCATTCCAATTTCAATGCCTAAATAAATACATACATATTACCAACAAGATATATTCCGATCTATTAGCTATAAGGTATCAAAATTGCTTCGATTTTGTGGTTTTAAGTTCAACGAATCGAGTTTATCCATCGAGTGAAATTTTATTTCCACCCCCCCCCCCAAATTTCATTAATACAAATTAACTTTAAAGAGATTGAATTATTCCGGACGGGCGAAATTGCTCGGCGCAAGTTGCAATGCGCAAAACATCTGCCGGCAACTTCTAATTATGTAACTTATGTTGGGAGCGGCTTGCGTTGAACGTGCGGTTTTATTTGCATCGTCATAATGCATGTTTTACAGCGGCCTCACGTAAGTGGCGTGATTTCCGTTTTATGTTAAAGAGCGGTCGCATCCCGGACAGGGCGCGCGGCTGGTTACAGTTGAAGATTGTTGCCGATCAATACCAATCGGAAGAATCGAACGAGAGGGACCGTTTGATCCCGGCGGTACTATTCCCCCCCACCGCGGGTATCAATTGCGGAACGTTTAATGGAAGATTACGGGTAATTCCTGCCGTTTGATCTTTTTAAATTGTTTCATTAAGCGGACGCGCAAACTTTCCGCGCCATTCGAATACGCGTCCGAATTCCACGCGAAAGATAAAAGTTACGTTTTGATTTTAATTAGCGGGGAAACATATTTGCCCGTAAATATTTTATGCCGCGTTTTGGCCTGGATCTGTGGCAAAAGTAGCGCGATCCGCGAGTGTGATATTAATACGAGAAACGAATGTTAAAATCACGTACAACTGGAAGCGCGTTTCGTTGAGAAAATGGAATCGTAAAAAAATGCGCTTTCTGCGCATCCAACCGTAAACATTAGCGAAATGTTTTACGAATCGTACGAAATAATTTTTTAGTTACACTTCTCAACACTTTCCCTTGGATTCTCAATCATCTCAATCATAATACTTCTTGTCAATAAAATATCAGTTTCCTTTTAATCAAATTATTATGGTAACAGTATACAGTCGTCGATGAAATATCAAACGCCCAATCTTGTCGGGGTATAAGATGTTGCTCGTTTGTATCCTTTTTCCTTGTATACAAGGTCGTAGTGGAGAGAGAAGGATGCGAACTGTCTTGAAATCTTACAATATTTCATACGTGTCGTACACATCGATTTTTATTAAACTTTATTAGATTTATTTGTATCCGCTAGAGTCATTTCAAAGTAAAAAGTTGTTGGTGTAACGTTGGCATACAAATACGTCTACGCTTCACTGTCGGACGTTTGGGGAGAAAAAAGAAGAAAAAAAAGAAGAAAAGAAGAAATAAAAAACAAGAAAACGAAAGGAAAAAAAGAAACAAGTTTCGTTCGGACCTTATCCGTGATGTCTATTTAATGATACCCTCCTGACATCGGACTTTATCTGTAAACAAATTCAATGGGGGAAATAAGCGCGTTTCGCTGCAGGTGACTTCTGAGCACCGAAAATATCCTTCCGGTATCCGGAAGTTGATAACGTTATCGCCATTGTATCAGAAGCGTAACTCTTCTTTTTGTTTCTTTGTCCCCCGGTCGGATTTTGCATGGCTCTTCGTCGCGCGTTGCCCCTGTTCTGGCGTCGCATTGTACTTGCCACTCGGGCGGTAGGCGAGTGTGATTTGTGTCGAGGGGTGTGGCGACGTAGCGCTGGCTGTGCTGAGAGTAACGGTGGCAAGGGTAGATAGTTTACGAGGCCGGCAGACAGCTACATATTTGACTCAATGTACAGACACCCTCCCCACGTTAGAAATAGCTTTCCAACAGAAAGTATAATGTTACGCGGAACATTAGTTCGCCTGTTATTTCAATAATATTTTCCAAACACCGGAGGCACCAATAAGACAAATCGCTCCCAGTGATAACTCACTTACGCCTCCCTCTTTTATTGGCCCTGACATTGTTTATCGATTTTTTCCTTCAATCACGATAAAATAAGTCACATTGTTCTCTATAATACCGTGCACTGGCGGTAACGAAATGGATTAGCGAGGTTTTGCTATCGTGGAGTGATGTTTAGTGTCATTAAATTAGGACAGGATTGGTTTGCAAATGACAGATTTTTTGCGATATAAAGTTATTTGTAAATAAAATCTTTACGGAATACTTTAGCGCCATAGCAGAAGCCACAGTGGCTACTGCTGTGGCATGGCAAAATTACTACAGAATCAACTACTATAACACATTTACTGAGGCTCTAAAATTTGGTCACGTGGCTATATATTTAATATTTTTATTCTGAAGACATTTTAAAAAGCAGTATAGTAACTTCACAAGTAATTTTGTTTCCTAGTACTATTAGAAGGGAATAATGTTTAAATTAGTTCGCAAAGACGACGTTGATAGAAAAATGTTGTAGAAAATCTAATACAAAACGTGTTTATGATTAGTGAAATGATTTGACAACCCTGTCAGCAACAGTTTTGACTCTTTATCGTCAAAGCCACAGAAAGCTATTTCAGTATATTTTTCTCCATGCGCCGCGTCAAAGTTTGCCATTTTTCTATATTTTTTTCCATTATACAGAAGAAAAAATTGATTTCTTTTATCTCAAAAACGGTGTTTAGATGTACCATGTACGCTTTTGTTTAAAAATAAGTTTCATTAAAATAATTGTACTTGCTATTGATTGGCTTTAAAGGCATAAATTCGGTTAAATGGCTGGAGCACTTGTAGTCTAATTTACGTATATATTTCAATACGCTTCAGAAGCTGCATACAATATTAATTAGTAGTTTTTGGTTGGAAATATTAGTGGTCGAAAACAATTCAGCACAGATTGTCAAGGGAATCATTCGATTAGGTGTTACGAACTCTATTACAATTTGATCGGACTGAGATAATGATACATTTTGCCTGATCAGAATCGGACATTAGATCTGATAGAATTTCCACTCTGTATCATGCTTGCAGTGCAATCAAAACAATGATTCATTACAATATACTGCCCTATCACAAAATTAGTTTTACTGTAGTTTGGCGCGCTATCATTTTAAGGGGACTCCAAGTCATATTAATTAATCCAATATGTCCTTGTAAAAACGACAAGCTCCTAATTGGAATTTCATTAAAATACTGTATATTCAAAAATAATGTAATTGTACAAATTAACAAAAAATGAAGTCGATTATATTACCATAGAACTATTATATATAATTTTGAACTTTCAGATGGATAGAAAATTGATTAATTTCTTTTGTTCTTTTCATGGAAAAAAGTGTGTGGCTTTTTAAGTAAATTATTAATAAAAAATACCATATACGTTCGAGCATTGTATTAACGCACAAGTTCAAGTAAACTGGATAATCCTTGAATAATCAACTTTGAATTTGAAATCTTAATTAAAACATCATAATAACATTAGCAAATATTTAGCGAGTTGTCTAACATTTCCGTTGATCGGCACTGCACAAAGGATTAGAACTTATTCCCATCTTAAACTATAAAGCACACTCAATTGCAAGAATGTATCGAAGCTTCTTGTAAGCCGTATGCAAAAAGCAATGTTCCCGAAATTCCATCGATTCTACCGTGCTTGTAGGCTTTAAGATGATTCTCCAACGATATAAGACATCGAATATCTGTGGCGGAATATGATACGGTTAGTCACTAGCTAGTAAACATCTTTTTATTTTCATTACCCTTACACTCCTTTGTGATATTCTTAATATTAATGATTTAACGTCTTTAATACAAGGTACGATTTTACTTGCTGAAGTTTCAAGATAATTTAGAATAAAATTTGTGAGCGTCCCTACAGATAAATTCACTGCAAGTTATTAAAAAGGAAAGTACTCGTATTTAAAAGCAAGTTTTAATTTTTCCAAACAATAACGGAAATTACTTTTATTCCGGCGTCTTCAGTTTCGTTAATAGTTTAAAAAAATCAACACGGAATATTAAGATCAACGGTGTTGAAATTTCTAGATTTCAACTTATAAGTTCCATAAAGAATGTTTCTCAGTATTATCAGTAATCGCAAAGTTTGCTAGCTCGGTATTATTAAGTTTCACGCTGCGGAACTACGAATTTCGTGTAACGTATATAATTCGTCGTTATTTATAAATGACTAAACGCAATCCGGCTTCCGCTTAGTACGAAAGTTTCTCGTCGCTTGAAAACTTTGTAATTTTCATTTTATATATTTCGATTTTCAGCTTATATGAATCTTCGACAAGAACGAAACAGTCAACCATTTAACAGATACCAGTTTAAAACTAAAAAACAAAAAATAATCTACCAACAACACACTTTTATATCACTGAGAAACATTTTTACGAAGGAAATAATCGAAAAAAAAAGAAGAGTTTCATTTCATTACTTATAGTAGTCGTAACATTTAATTTTTAGGTTTTTCATATGTGATATACTAGACAGGTCTATGATATAATAATATTTTATTCTATAATAGCTTGTGGGCTACACTGAGAGAAAAATTGTTTTAAAAATTGTAATCTTTTTTTTGTAATTTGAGGACATAGTGGATAAAGCCAAAAAGTTACAATCAAAAATTATAAAATATCTTCATAAAACACGTATATATTATGATTTTTCACTTTATTTTTACAAATGTGTTTGAATACATTGTACAATTTTTTATTGTAATTTTTGCAACCATATCATGTCCTTAAATTACAACGGAAAATTACATTTTTTTCCAAATTTTCACAATTGGTGTTGGTGTAACAATATTATACTGTTAATATTGCCCCAGCATTACTACGTATTACATCTACAAAATTTTTATGTTAAATATTAACAATATCTCAATAAAAATCTCTGCTTGAAAACGAATCTCTCCTTGAAAACGAATCTCTCCAATCGAATTAATTCTTTTAAAAGGAATCTTTTAAACTGATTCGAAATATACCGGTAACTTTTGCAAAGATAAAAAGATGTTTAGTTTCGAAAGTAATCTTTATCCGAATCTAAAGTGTATTTTTATGACTCTTACTGCCGCATTATCGTAAAATAATGTACCGACATTAATCGTCCACTCGCAAAAGAATTTTATATAGAATAGGCGTTGTATATATGGGCCGTTCGGGTACGGTGCAAAAAAAAAACACATCCAAAATTTGCGCTCCATAAGAGTGATTGTATTTGGACGAAAAAAAAATTGAAAATTATGTTCAATTTAAATCAAATTCTTTCAGAGGGAAAAATATATAAAAAATGTTAATACTGGAGGAAAAAGGTGTTATAAAAATACTGAACTTTATAGCCAATGCCGGATATACTTGTCTGATGTAAAAAGTTACACTGCAAGTCTAGTAAAATATGCTTAAAATTCTAGTATAAGATCCCAAGTAGAAATTCAGCATGGAACTAGATGTGGCCCTGATTCGTTTTCCACGTTTCCAAATCGGGCACCGATTTGGTTTCCAAATAGGGCGCCGTACCAGTTCGTAACGCTTGGTATGTATGAGGGCCCAATGAGGATCCAAATTGGAACCAAATCGGGGCCCAAGAGGGACCTTATTTGTTATCCAGACAGAGAGGAAAGATTAATAAAAATTACTGACATTGTTGGTAAACTGAGAATTTTTTTTATATTTTCATAATTGGAATTCACAGAACGTGTCTATTTTTATTCGCCTAATAAATTTTGCTTAGAAAAATTCGCCGTTATTGAGAATCGAACCCCGCACCTATTGAAGTGTCCTAACACCTTGACCAT
>JABFPN010006548.1:0-11423 GCA_022817305.1 Leptoteleia sp. ZL-2020 | reverse complement strand
ATTTTATTAAAATAAAAGTTTGAGAAATAGGGAAATAATTGGTTAAAGTGGTGACATAGTTCAATGTGGTGTGTTAATTTAAATTTCACGTCAATGATAAATATTTAATATTAATTAAAATAAATTTGTGAAATGATTAGGAATATCCAGGGACAATTGGCACAAGAGACGTGCCACGGGGGGTAAACGCAAACCTCTCCGGAAGAAGAGGAAATTTGAGTTGGGTCGCCCCGCAGCTAACACAAAATTAGGTGCACAACGTATCCACACGGTAAGTTTAATATCATGAGATAATTCAATAAAGAAATGTTTATATTTCGCAGTAAATAAAATAACTTATTTGACACACATGTAAATATATTTTTTAAAATTACTATTTTTGATTAAAACTTATTCAATGTAAATAAACTTGATTATGTATTTATCCCATATATATATTTATATATTTATATTATTTTATATATATTCCTTTCTCTATTTCCTATATATACTATATAATAGGATAATATTATTGGAAATAGAATAATATATCCTATATAAAAAATAAATATATCCTATATATATATATATATATATAAATTAAGAAAATTTTATAACAAAATATACAAAATAGTTAAGAAATGTAAAAAAAAAATTTTTTAAAATCTTAATTACTTTACTTCCACTTATTGGTGTTTTTAAATAAATTAATATTTAAATACTCTTTTTGACTATAAAATAGTAGCTACATTTTATTTACTTATTTTATTGGATTAACAATTATCTTTTTTATTAAAAAAAAAATTAGGTTCGCACTCGTGGAGGTAACAAGAAATACCGTGCTCTTCGTTTGGATGCCGGTAATTTTGCCTGGGCTTCTGAAGGAAGCACAAGAAAGACCCGTATCATTGATGTTGTTTACAATGCGTCAAATAATGAATTGGTGAGGACCAAAACTCTTGTAAAAAATGCAATTGTCACCATCGATGCCACTCCATTCAGGCAATGGTATGAGTCCCATTACACGTTGCCACTTGGGCGTAAACGTGGTGCTAAGTTGGTGAGTATTTTATAATTATTTTCCAATATTTTGAAATAGATTTAAATTTACTTATTATTATTAAATGTCTCTGAAATATTGCCAAATATTGAATATTAATTTGAATATTTTAGCCAATAAGACTTAAAAATCATTTGATTTTACACAAGAATACATCTTTTAAAGATTAATCTTTAAATTTATTTTAAAGTAAATTTAGAAGAAATTTTCTGAAGAAAATTTCTAATTTCTTCTTTATTAAAAAGATATATATCAGCTATTTATGCACCATGGGAGATTCAAATGATGAGATGTGGATTCTCGTGAATCTCCCTTGATACATACAGAATTTTTCGTCACCCGGAGGCGTAAAGCACCATTTTTCTCCCTAGGGAGTTTCCAAAAAATGGTGTTTCACGCTCCCTCATGACGAAAAATAACCTATGTACCACGGGAGATTCACGAAAATTCACATCTTTTATTAGTGCATATCTCTTTAAAATAGCGCAAGTTTGCTAGGTTTGCTAGGAGTGCAAACTCCCTAGGTAGGGAAATGGCGTTTCCTTCCATGAGTGATGAAAATATAATTTTTTGTAACGAGTCCATGGAAACGGCCGTTTAGAAGACTGAAACAGCTGATTATAGACGAAGACGGAAACTTGCTGGTTACTAAGGAAACGTGGAGGGAAACCAGTCGTTTTCTGCCCTAGGGCAGGAACTCGCGAGTTTCCGTCCGCGTCTCCTTGGAAACAGCTGATTTTCGGAAACAGGGCACTTTCCTTGCACGTCTTTATCCTACGCAGCCAACTTCACACTCGTCTATAATTGCTGTCGCTCCATCTTTGATGCATAATATACTATTACACAAAGCTAAATCAATTTCGAATTAATAATAATATATATTTGTATATTCAGATTTAAACTTCATATATTTAACATATAAAATAATTTTTATATTCCAGACCGAAGCTGAAGAAGAAGTTCTTAACAAGAAAAGGTCAAAGAAATGTACAGCTAAATATACTGCCAGACAGCGTTACGCTAAGGTAGAATCAGCATTGGAAGATCAGTTTGCAACTGGTCGTATTCTTGGTAAGATTCTTGAAAACATTAAAATAAATTTTTATTTACCAAAAAGATGTCTACTTGTATATTATTGAATATTATATTTAACAGATTTTACATTTGATTACATTGTTTTGATTGTTTTGCAGCTTGCATCGCCAGTCGTCCAGGCCAGTGCGGAAGAGCTGACGGTTATATCTTGGAAGGAAAAGAACTTGAATTCTACATGAGAAAGATTAAGAGCAAGAAAGCTAAATAATTATAACAAAATAAACTTGTATGTTGACTTTTTATCATATGTTTTTATTTAACATCCCCAAACCAAATTAAATTACGTGTTAAAATTTCGTAATTTGAATTGTAATAATTGTCAAGTTGGTGATACTTTTCTTTATATTACTTTTAAAAGTTCGTGTGATATTATTTTTCAATTTCAGAGTAGAAATATAAAATTTGCAAACAAATACGCATGGTGTAATAAACGTCGAAGGAAACAAATTGACTAACCAAATAATACCATATTAAAAACATCTTTCTGGGATCCTACATAGGAATTTGGCAATGGAAATCAGTTAGTTTCCTAGGTAGTTATAGAATCATGCCTAGTTTCCTAGCTGGGGTCCTAGGTCGGTATTTAGGATCAGGGATCAACTAGTTTTCGACCTAGGACTCCAGCTAGGAAACTAGGAAAGTCTAATAATTAGCTAGGAACTTACCTAAGAAACTAGCTGATTTCCAGAGCCAGTTTCCTATAGTAGGATCTTAGCTAGACATTTTTAACAGGGATTGAAGTCAATTTTGATTGATTACCAATTCAAAATCGAAAATCAGTTTGGTTATTGAGGGTAACATTATGATACTATTGGCAATACAGACTTTTAAGTTCCCATTTAATAAATTTTCTTGTAATCTTATGTAAATCACTTGTGCTATTAGAGTATTGTTTTCTGTAATTCCAATATAAATTTCAACATATATAACTTAACAAAGCAGTTAGGGATGCTCTGAATTTATCAAAAATTTATAATATCTGCTTTGATTATAATCAAAAAAAAATAATAAATTAAATTTATCATTAAACCAAAATGGATCAAATTACATTTTGGATAATCTGTATAAAAATAAATTGATTTGTGGATAAATTGCAAATTAGATAATATGAATTTTGGATAAATTCAAAGCACTCCAGCAATTAATGTTGTAATGGCAGAAAAATTTATTTTTTTTTTTTTTATTTTTCCACAAACTTATTTTATTACAAAATAATAAAAAGTTATTTTTACTACAAACATTGGTAATTGTGACCCGCTTACACCTCCCCCCACCCCTCGACATGGGGTTTTTATACATGATATCGATGCGTTTTTGAACGCTGATTGCAAAAAAAAAAAGAAATAAAATGTCGTGCTTTTACCGTTCAAAAGATATGGCCAAAAAACTTTATGGCCTCTCGGAGCGCGTCTAGGTAGAGTTGGGCGCACTTAATCGCTCGTAACTCTGAAAGTATCAACTTTAGGGATATGCTCCAAAGGACCAAAAATTCTCCCAACGATATCCTGAACCTGTATCGTTAGTTTAGTTTTAATTTAGAAATAGATTTATCCGATTTCTTCAACTTTTGAGGGTTACGCCTCACCGCCATTTATTTTATGAAAATTCCGTAATATTACGTAATATTAATTAATTGTATAGTTAAATAAAATATGTAAACTAGATAAAATGTGAAATAACGTTTATTTTACAGCTTTAATGGAAGGTGTTATGGAGAAAAATAAAATGGAAGATGAGGATGAAACTGAATGTGAAGTTGATAGAATAGAACCAGGAGCGAGTAGATATGGAAATTTCATAAATTACTACAAATTCCATCCTGTCAATGATCGAATATTTCAACTTCCACGTGGCATTTGGAATGAGTCCTGTGAGGACCAAAAATATATTGCTCTTGATATAGGATGTAATGCTGGGGTAATTATAAATAGTAATATACCAAAGAAGATTCAAATGAATGATTAAAAATGAAACGAATATTCAAAAAGAAAAGGCAATTTCATTGCCTTTCATTTGATTTGTAATAAAGAAATTAAAGAATATGAAATTTCATTTCAGGATTTAACTCTTACCTTGCATCACTTTTTGACTTCCGAACGAAAAGTACATACACCAATACACATATTAGGAATTGATCTTGATCCATGTTTAATTGAGCGAGCAAATCAAAACAATGTTAATCCTCAAAACATAACATTTCAGTGTCTTGATTTTTTTTCCAAAAACCGTGGCAGTATTATAGACTCATATTTAACGTCCAAAAGAAGAAAGCGTTTTGATGTTGTCTTTGGCTTTTCTGTAACTATGTGGATACATTTGAACCACGGCGATTCAGGACTGAAACAATTTTTACTGGATATTTGCGAATTGAGCAATATGGTGGTGATTGAGCCGCAACTTTGGAAGTGTTATAGAAACGCTGCTAGGAGATTGCGACGAGCAAAGCAACCAGAATTTCCACATCTGAGGACTTTAACTTATAAAGGAAATATGGAAGAACACATAGAAAAGATTTTGACTGATGAATGTGGTTTCTGCAAAGTTGTTGTCAGCAATGCTAATGACTGGCAGAGAAAATTGTTAATTTATAAAAGAAAGTATATATAAAAATTGTAGTATAATGAACGTGTCTTTCTTTTATATATATTCTTTAACTTACCTTAAAAATAAAAATTATTGGTTTCGCTTTCACGATGAATAAAATACCGTACTCAACTCGACAAAAAGTGGTTTCAGGTTGGTAGCCCTTCGCCTTTGGCTTGGGTTACCAACTTAAAACCACTTTTTTTCTCGTTTGGTAATACACTATTAATTTTAAATTACGCAATAATGTTTTTCATGAACAAAATGAAATCTTTAAATTTTGAAAATGTGTTGCTTGAAAATTTATTCAATTTTCTCAACACAATTAATTTTATTTTTACTTAGTATTCATATTTAGGTTCGTTTTTCTCTTTTAATATAAACGAAACCCCACCTTTTGACGCAGATGCTGAAAAATAAAAACCTAAATAATCATTATTTTATTATTTTTCAAATAATTCTTTTATATACCTAAAGTAAATGATGTTCAAAATGTTGAGAAAAAACTAGTTTTTAGTACGAAAAACGTTTTTATTAATTCCTTTAAAAAACATACGAAATTCTTTATATATATATAATATAATTTAAAACGAATAACTATCTAAAGTTGCGATCAACAACGAAAAGCCCTACGCCGATTCCAAGCTAAAAGAATTATAAAACAATGCGAACACGAGTTTCTGATTTATTTTCACTTTGTCGTTCGTCGTAAGACTTGATGAAACGCAAAGCGATTCAAGTATACGCGCCAGTAGTACGAAGACTAGCTATACAACAGTATTTTTTCTGCTCCATTCTCATCACTATATAATATAATATAATATAATCATGTAATATAATAATACAATATAATATAATGCAATATAATATATCAGTCAGATGCTCATCGCGCACCACTTTTTTGTAAGGCAATGCTGTGATCCGGCGATCAACGATCGCACATTTTATTCCCTTAATTAATTACAATCATAATCAATCAACCAATCAATCAATTCTCCTTAAGGTGATTTGTTATTGGTTATCCAACTCAGATTAATGAAACTTCTTTACTTAAATATAACGAAATTAAGAAAAAACTGTGTTATATATAGTACAGTTGTTTTTTCAGTTACTATACTATATATAGTACTACAAAATAAAAATATGAATTAAAAAAATGTAAATAAAAATTATTTTCACCATGATTATATAAAGCAATTACTAAAAAAATGTTATACTAACCTTAAAAATAAAATGTATTGGTAGACCTGCGGGCTACCAACATATTTCATTTTCCCGGTAAGTAAAATATCGTACTCAACTCGAAAAAAAGTGGTTTGTTATTGCATATCAATGGAAAAAATGATTTTAATTAATTACAAAAATTATTCATTTTTGTAATTAACTACCAATATTTATAAATCATTTTAATAAGTATCCAATGTTTGTAAACTTATTTTGACAAAAGTTACAATAATTGTAATAAAAGTGTTAAAGGCAAGTTTACAACATACTGTCACGGAGTTAGCACATTTTGAAATCAAAATTTAATTAATTTATATTTTATGTCATGCGGACCAGAGCACCATTCTGTGGACATGGGAGTACAATTTACTTCGAAAAAATATATGCACCGATGGATTTTCTCAAAGAATAGTGATTTCTACTGCTTCCTTTCGATCAGACGACAAAAAAATCATAGAAATCACTATTCTTTTTGCATATACATCAGGGCATATATTTTTTGAACCAAATCACACTCCCGTGTTCACAGAATGGCGCTCTGGTCCGTATATCATAAAATATTAAATAATTAAATTTTGATTATAAAAGGCAATAACTCCGTGACAGCAGGTCTTAAACATCACCTTAAGGACATAACTTCTGAACAGGATAACGATTAACATTTCACTTTAAAATCTCGCAAAATAGTTTTGTATTTACATCAAACAAAGTCAATTTTTGGTCAGAGCACTGTGAGTGTGCATCGTTACGCAAATCCATACTAGTAACCAGAGCGAAAGAGATTAAAACACGTCCACAAGACTATAAAATAAAAAAATGTTTTTGAGAGAATCATTGTTATACTTGAACTGTAATTCATTTTAATATTGTTCACTTCAGAAACTAATGTTGAATAAAACAATGTATTCTTAAATAGAGTATAATTCAACATCCTTTAACTAAAATTTGTTTCAGAAAATTAATTTTTCGTCACTCGGGGAAGGAAACACGATTTCCCTTCGTAGGGAATTACGGAAAAATGGCGTTTCTCGTTTCCTCGTGACGAAAAATTATATATGTACCAAGGGAGATTCACGAAAATCCACATCTTGGTGCATAAATAGCTATATTTTAATGTAAACTTTCTAAAAATTATAAATCTATTTCAATCTCTCATCTAATTACTGCGATGCGACCGAAGCACTCCCGCAATGACCTTGAAAAGCACCGATATGTCTTTGGATTGTTATCATCGTGTTTCGCTTGTGATTTTTTATTCGAATTGCTCGTCGACGCTACATTATGAAAAATACGCCTTTACCGAACGCCGAATATTGTCGAGGTGAACGTTTCAACCGGAGAGTTTTTTTTTTGTATTTTATAATATTCATATGTATATATTTACAAGATGTACAGAGTGGGGGAAAACAGAGGATAAAGGGTGGGGGGGGGGGGATAACGCAAAGTAACATTGAGCTCGGTATCGACCGCGAACCCGAAATCACATTGTTCGTCAGCGATATAGAAATATATCATTTTACATCGCAGCGCAGTTATCAAAAATAATTGTCCATTACAATTTAATCGCCGTTTCGTGTTCACGTACGTGTCTGTGTTTGCGTGTCCTATGTGTGAGTTATATTTGGCATTGCTAAATAACGCTTACATTTTAATCATTTTCAATAATAATTATTAATATTATCATAACTGTTTTTAATATAATGTTTATTTTCTTTGCTTTTCTGAACTTCCTTTTACGTTTCTGCAATTATACTTGTATTATATAATAAATTTGGCTCGACGCCATCTGGTAACAAATTCGCTAAGCCGAGCAATAACCAACTTCAGGTTGAGGTCAAACTTTTTTTTTTAAAGATAAAAACACAATTTCAACGTTAACCAATGTCGATTATTGCTCCAAATTCACTTCGTTTGCTATTTATAATTTAACTGGTTACGGTTAGGTTTATGTATGTATATATATTTATACATGATAATGTACAGAATTTGGTTTATGTTTACAGGCGTGTCTGTATACCGACGGCAAAAAGTTCCTCGCTTAAAATAGAATTATTTTATTCCATTTAATCAACTTTCATAAAATTGTTTACTCACCATAAAAATCAAATATATTGGTAGCTCACAGGACTACCAACATATTTCACTTTCACGGTGAATAAAATATCGTACTCAACTCGCACAAAAGTGGTCTTAGGTTGGTAACCCTTTGCCTTTGACTTGGGTTACCAATTAAAACCAATTTTTTCCTCGTTGAGTAATATACTATTAAGTAATAGAAATTATGTGAACATTTGTAAATACAATTATAAGAGGAAAAATGTTTAACTTTCCTTAAATATCATTATTATAGTTGATAATGAAATTTTATTGATACGTTCTATAATATATCTTAACGTACTTTAAGGTTTAAAAAATGCTTTTGTAAGACTGATTTATTAATCCCTTTCTATTCTTATTAGGATAACAAAAAACGTCATCCATATACCGTGTACTTTCTATCACTATATTCCAATTTGCATGTAACTATAAGAGGAATAAATTTTTGCTAAAATAAATAATTGATAGGAAATAATTGATTTCAATTGTTTAAACATAATTAACGACAACACATCGTTATCAATCATTGTTTATAAATATCCAATAGTACAATCCGATTTTGTCCAATGCGTGAATAATTTAGTTACAACGGTGAACAATTATTCAACATGTAACATTTATTTGCCGATCATTTCTCATCAATTATTTTATTTATGAAAATGTTCATTTTTTCGCGTAACGCAGTGAGAATTGGAAATTTCTTGAAGAGAAATACGAAAGCTAAAGCATATAACTATTCATAAAATTTATAAATATGAACTTAAGTTATAAATTATTACAAATGTTTATTTATGTTATAAATAATAATTAAAACTGTAGGAAGAAATAATTAATTATCATAATTTAACTGTATATTATTTAAAGCGATGTGAAATGTGAATGAACTCTTTTGATTTTATCGATAATAATTATTAAGTTACAATAATTATTTCGTACAGACTAATTATCGTTTAATTGTTTAAAATCCTCATCGATTATTTTAAATATTAACTCTTAAGATTTAAAAGCTGAATTGTTTAATTTGATAAGCAAATTTAGTACCTTATCCCTACATTCTATACTTTTCTCGCTTCTCTACAAACATCTTAATTCAGACAAACCTCTTACTTTATTCTTTATATACTATAAAGTCATTAAAACTTTAATGTAAATTCCCCCTCCCTATTTTTTTTCAAATGCCAGTTTTATTCCCATTAAAAATTCAATTCTTAATCACTAATTCGTAAAAAAGATTATCAATTACTTTAATATTAACACACTGCATACGAATTTACATTTAAAACAAATAAAGATTAATATAAGCGAACCAACAATTAGAAAACAATGAACATTATGGTCCAACAAACCATAGCTTTGAATCGCCGAATTTCTCTTCAAGAATCGGCCGAATTCCTTTCAGCGAGTATAACAAGAGCGGGAGGGAGAGAGGAGGGCAATGCCAAAAAAGGGAACAATTGCCGGCAGTACAAACCTTGTTTTTTTTTTTAATTTCCCGTACAAAAGGGGCGCGCGTTCGTAAAAAATAAGTGTGCGAACGGGAAGCTAAACCTCGACGCCCAGGTCGCGCACACCTTGCTCCGCAATGGGCACGTATTTGTCGTCGATTTTGATGAGCAGGATGAATTTATCAACGTGCGAGCGGCGATTGGGGTCGCGGTGATTCGGCGACCAGCGGTGCACCACGCAGCCCTCCATGCCGCGCTCAGGCACCCAGTGCTGCCAACCGGAACGTCCGCCCATTTGGCGCATCTTTTCATCCGGCCAAATCACATCGATACGTCGGCCAAGGTTGATTGCGTCGTAAACGTAATTCGGATCCACTATCTGTTAATTAATAATTTATGGGTTTTTAATAATACTCATAGATAACGTTTGAATTGTAGTCGTTGCTCGATAGCTACGACACTAGGTCGTGATGTTAAGATGTTTTTGTAATACGTGTACGGAAACTGCCGTTTTCGTCCTGTTTAGAAGATGGAAACCAGCTAATTATAAACGAGGGCGGAAACTAGCAAGTTTTCGTCCGCATCTCCTCGGAAACAGCTGATTTCCAAACAGAACGGAAACAGGGCACTTTCCTTACACTTGTTACAGAAAATAGTATATGCACCAGGAACGGAGCGACGATTAGAGATAAGTGTGAAGTTGGCCGCGCTAGACGAAGGCAGCCAACTTCACACTCGTCTATAATCGCTGTCGCTCCGTCCTCGGTACATGATACACTATTAATTTTCAATATGTTGATATATTGTCTTATCATTGTAATGAGGTGATAATGATGAGTACCCTGGTTCAAAGAGCACAAAGTTTCGACCCCAAAAATTCGAGCTTGAAACATTATGGAAAATGCAACCGAAATTTCGGATACGGTATATGAGATTTCATATAATATTGTTCTTGAAACATCACACATTGTCCCTAAGACAAAAATAATAGAGATTCACAGTGTTTTTGGTTTGTATCGGAAGAAACAACATAAAGTTTCGGCTTCAAAAGTCGAGTCTAAAACACTGTGAAACTCTACTATTATAGTGCAAGGGACAATTATGATGTTTCAAGAACAATATTATATGAAATTTCATATACAGTATCCGAAATTTCGGTTGCATTTTTCAGGTCAATATTTTATGTTTGTTAAACCAGAGTACAGTCAGGCCTCAATACCTGTCTCCCCTCGACCTGTCCTGCTTCATAACCTGTCCTCACAAAGTATTCACAACCAGTCCACCGCCATATTGTTTAGCAGGGATAGCTCAAATTAGGGCACTTTGGGTGCATATTGGTTATACAGCTATACATTTAATCATTTTGAATTTTATTTTCAATTTTTTCTTTACTTTTTTTTATTTAAAAAAATCATACTTATATATAAACACTCAGTGAAAAAATTTAATTAAAACGATATGAAATTTATTTAGTATGATCAAATATCTATCGTAAAGTAATTTAATTGTTTTGAATAAATGTAATATAAATAAATGTAATACTTTTTACGTATGTACTTCATTATCTCTAATATATAACTATAAATTTAGTTCTTTCACTATACGTATTATTTAGTTGCACTATAAGATAATCAAATTATTTCACTCATGTAAAGAAATTTTTTTTGTGATTTTGAATAAATCTTTAAGTTTTATTTAAACTTAAATTAAATAATAAATTAAAATAAATAAAAAAATTATATGATATAAAATAAAAATAATACAATTACAAATCATTTTTACACATGTTTTATTAAATAACATTAAATTAAATATTTTACATGTTCTCATTAAATAAATCAACTGAAAAATATATAACATATAATAAATATAAATATGTGGAAAATTTACATGATATGTATTTTAAAATAATAATTTTTAATATGTATCTTTATAAAAAA
>JABFPN010006547.1:0-11426 GCA_022817305.1 Leptoteleia sp. ZL-2020 | reverse complement strand
TACATTCGCATTATTAACAGGAGCACCACGCTGACACATTCGCCCTCTTGAGGAAAAATTTTGTACTCGGACAAAATTTAGTCAATCAAATGTGCCTCGTTGAAACACCTATAGTCTTACACCGTGGTTTCAGTGTAACCAAGGAACGAAACTCTATGAACATCTGATGTACGTTATTATTGTAATTATCGTTAGTAGATATTATTCCGCAATACAATATAATTGCGAACACACAACAAGCTCTCACTTTCGTCGGATTTTCTCCCTCACTTTAATCCGAATTGTTCCGTTTGTTTTGTTATTGAAATGTTATATCCGGTTCGCTGCTAACCAATAATAACTGAATATAGATGGCGGGAAATTTAAACTTACTTGATTGTATACAGTTTAAGGCTGGTTTATAACGAAACAACCAATGAAAATATACATGCGCTAAACATTTGCGCAATTGCATCCTGACGAAGGTGAGAGATTGTACTGTATATACAGCTCTCCATCTGCTGTTATTTGACACTTGATAAAAATTATTGGATGTAAATTTATTGTTATATAATATTCGTTCAGATCTACAATCCCTTTAAGGAACGATCTCGTAAACAGAATGAGTAAAAGACAAACAGTCGTGTGTGTGTGGGTGTGGGGGGGGGGGGATGGCTAATTACTTCGTTTTGATGATTCCATACTGTTCTGGTTATTAGACTGTGCCAACGTATTATCAAATTTCCAGCTAGGACCTTCCAATGGATCATCTTCTACAAAACTACTCGATGTTTCTATCTGTCTTTCATTCTTTGAATATTCATCCGAGTTTTCAGTTGTTTCTTCAGCCTCATTGATAGCAGCTTCATCCACTCCAAGTTCTGCAGTACCATTATCTGAATCAAAAGACCCATTCGAATCTTGGTCTGAACTGTGGCAGGAATTTCTCTGGTCAATCTCTTCGATGTTCTCTTTATTTCCATTACTTAACTTCCGACTTAACTATTAATAATATATAAATGAAAGACATATCATAAAAATAATATAATTAATATTGCTTTTAAATGGTCAAATTTATAAGCAAAATATTATAACCACCAAAATGTAAACGACTTATTAAGAAAAAAAATTTCTTACCGTTTGCACATTAATTGTCTGTGAATTTTGAAGCAGTTTAGAAACATCTTTTAATTGTACCCTGGGACTTTTGATTAAACTCATTCTTGAACTGGCAGAACCGTTTGATATTCTTTGTTCAAATGAAGAGCAACTATTCCTCGATGCGGCAGACCTTCGTCGCCCTTGTGATAATCGAATTGAATCTCTTGTTCTATCATTCTGCTCGTCTATAATAACAATAGTTATATGTTTTTTAATAAGGTAATGATAACTGTCAGATAGTTTTAACATTGTTTTTTGGTAACTTCTCGTCTGATAATGAGATCCTTTTTAGATACTTTTGACTTGTAGGTCCAAACTTTATGCAATAAGAATTGACACTTATATTTATTATCCGTTTCAAGTAATTGGTTATAATTTGTATTAAAAAAAATTAATAGATGTTAATACAAAAGTTAAAAGTTACATGTGATTAAATATAAGGTAACCCTTCTATTAATCATTTTTTACAATTTTCATTTATTAATATAGTGTATGATTTGTCATTAACCCATTCCCGTTGATTACTCGTTAAAATGAGATTTATTAATGTGTGTGTGTGGCCAATGGTATCGCGGAGAGGTGACGAGACTCACGAGCTCACCCAATCCACATACAGTCCTTACTGAATATCTGACGACTATTGGTGCGCACACATTCTTAATAGTGCGTGTCAGTGTTATGGCCGCCATTACATCAACGGGAATGGGTTAATAATCTTATGACCTTAAATTTTGCTTAGTTGATTAAATTTTATGTTTTTGTACTTATTTCGACATTAAAAATAGTATTTGTGTACATTTTTATCACAGAATTTCTCTAAATGTAACTGCAACAATTTAAGGTGATGTGTCAAGTCTGCTGTCACACAGTTAGTGTCTTTTGTAATGAAAATTTAATTAATTTATATTTTATGATCTACGGACCAGGGCGCTATTCTATGGACATGGGAGTATAATTTTATTCACAAAAATATATGTATAGATGAATAATCTCAACGTATTTTGTAAAGTGCGATTTTTTCGTCGTCTACCCGAAAGAAAGCAGCACTTTCTTGTACTCCCGTGTCCACAGAATGGCGCTCTAGTCCGCATATCATAAAATATAAATTAATTAAATTTTGATTTCAAGATACATTAACTCCGAGATAACATGCCTTAAACTTGCCCTTAAGGTGATGCTCAAAGTATAGGAGCACCCTGCGGTATCAGCTTTGATGTTTCAATTGATAAAAATGAAGTGGATAATAATTTTGCAATATAATGACCAGGCCGCCATTCTACAATGTTAGGAGAGTATTGTAGATTATAATGATACGTGTTTTGTAGAAAAACAACAAAAAGCGGTATGAACTGGTTTTAAATATACGAAATGTCGATAAAAAATTCTAATTCATACCGGTTTTCATCAGTTTTTGTCAACAATTATGTTTATATAGGCAGTATTATTCTCCCGGCGCTAAAGAATGGCGGTCTGGTCATTATTTTACAAAATAATTATTATTATTTTAAATTAAAAAGACTCCGTGACAGAGCAGACCTTGAACGTCACCTTAAGTGAAATAGTATATTAATTGAAGAGGAAAAAAGTGGTTTCAGGTTGGTAACCCTTCACCCTTGGCTTGGGTTATCAACTTGAAACCATTTTTTTCCTCGTTGAGTACAATATTCTATTCACCGTGAAAGTAAAGTATGTTGGTAACCCTGCAGGGGCTACCAATACATTTTGTTTTTAAGATGAGTAAAAAATATTGTTTCTTACCATCGTTACTTAAATTTAACAAATCTATCCTTTGAGGAAATTTTCGAACATTTCTTATCTGAAATAAATTAACCACTATTATTTAATTATCCTTTATAAAACTTGGAATTAATTTTAAATTTGTGTAATTTCAGGAGATGTTTGAAATTGAAAAAAATTTTATTCAAACGACCATAAAATAATTTTATACATCTATTAAATAATTTTTAAATAATTAACATTTAAACATACTTGATTTGTGACTGAATCTTGGTGATTGTGAGACTCAGAGACGTTATCCATTCTGTCACTGTCATTGGCACGTGGAGACGATTCCTCTATCAGACTTAAATTTTGTACATTTCTCACACGTTGCATATTAAGTCTGCTTAAATTGATTGTTGGTTTCGTAATTGTGTGCCCACTAACAGTTGGCAATACAACACAAGATGGTGACTTGACAGATGACACTTTTGATGGTGTACTTTCTGTAATAAATTTTTATTATAATGATAAATAGTTGATTAAGTAAATTTGATACCAGCCAGTTATTACATTAATTTGTTTGTCAACTATAATAAAACATCAAACCACATTATGTAATTTATGAGATTTACTTCTCGTAGATAAATTTATATCCATTTGTTTAGTACACGCTGTCAATTGCTGGCAAGACGATATCACGCATCCTGCTGTTTTTGCAAAATTTCCCAGTATACCAAGGTTTTCTTTTGTTTGTTGCTCTATTCTCAATAGAGCTTCCTATGTCAACATTTAAAAATATCTCAATTAAAATGATGCATTAAGATAAAATGGTAAAGAAAGTGGATGAAAAGAATATAGAATAAAACAAAATTTTGTTATTCATACTTACATTTCGTCTATTACAAGCTAAAGTTAAGTACAAATTTTTTGATTGCAAAGCAACTATGTCGTCTCTCAATTCTTTATTTTCCTGTAATTGCTTTGCCAGTTCTTGTGCTAAGGCAATATTTTTTTTCTTTAAGCTTCTGAATGCAGTTATTAGGGCTAAACATAAGTATAACAACAATAATTAAAATTACAGAATTTATAAAATATTTATTTGAAATAAAATACCTACGTAATCTTGCCTTCTTCTTCTTCTTCTTAATATTGATTACTGGTTTGATTTTACAATGGGATATAACTCGTGTCTTGTTTGGTTTTTTCCCTTTATTTTTTAATTCCATTCTAAAATTTTAATTAAAAAATCCTGGTGCACAAAACAGACTAAAAATATTAATTCATAAAATATACCTTTGAGCTGCAAAATTAAGAAAAAGCAAACAGAGGGATAAGAATTAAAACAAAAAATTAAAATGTAATTGAAATTTCCATAAATGAAATTGTTAAAATATATATGAAACATATATATTTTTATGACTTATTACCTTTTTTATCCGAAATTGTTTAGTCAAGTGTCTAAAGCAAAATGGAATGGCTGAGTCTGAGGAGCAATCTGATTTATTGCCTCTACATTTAAATAATAATTATAACAATAAAAATAAAAAATAAAAATAATAATAACAAAGTAAATAAGATGTAAATATTAGATAGTGTTTCGTTTCTTGGTTACACTGAAATTCATCAGTAAGGCTAGTGTAACCAATGCCTTATACGCTATGAATTTATTTTAAGAAAATGTGTTATAATATGCTATCTGTATATCATCTCAGTAGTGGGTAAGATGAAATCACCAACACCATCATCTACACCCTCTACTGATAGAATTTGATATCATTCTTTTGAAATTCAAAATTTTTGTTCATTTTAAATGAACTTGCCTATTTTAACGCTAAAAAAATTTCAGACGAAAAAGGTAATAAGTCATAGAAATATTAAGTGTCGGAAAAAATTTCTTGATAATATATATTTTTACATTTTTATTGGGGTTCATTACATTTTTTTAATGTTAAGTTGAACAGTGAAATAATAAGTGATCAATATCATGTCTGTGGTTTAAACTGTAGACAATAATTGTAAAACTTTATCATTATATTATTGTCATATAATGTATTATATTATGATAAGAAATAATACAAAAATATAGAAAGATAAATTGTTATATTTTGGAATAATGTAATTACAGTAATGTGATTATCATTTGAAAATTACAATTATCGTTAAAATAATAATTTTCTATTAATCACTCCAAGGTGTTCATTTAATAAATTTATATATTTATAATCATAACTATATAACAGAGTTATGACAAATTCTTGTTTTACGCATATTAGTTATGTTTTGAATTTTGACTAAGTGATACATTATTTTATTACAATGTGATCATAACTATACCCATTTTACAAGATATTATTCAAGATAGGTAATGTAACAAAATTTGATATGACAATTAGAACTATTACTTATGAATTAATTTTCTTATTATAAATTTTTTAAATTTTTTATTTTAATTGCAGGTTTTTAAAATGACCACAATAAAGGTTGAAACGTTAATAGACAAAAAACTATGCTTTAATTACTTGTAATTATTTCACCATCCATACAATAATTGTCTGTTGTACAAAAATATACGGTTGATAAAAAATACTTGGATAAAAACATTAACAGACGTTAACACAAATTAATAATACAACATGTTGAATTTTTCTTTTTTTTTTTGAATAAAACAAACGTTTAAATTAATCAATGTCGATATTTTTATTTTTAAATTTAAAACTTGATAAGGAACTAATTGTTTTTGGGTTAGTGCATAGTATGCTTCAATACAACACAAAGAAATTTAAAAAAATTGTATACTTACAGAATAAACTAAATATATTTTCTCCGACTTTATTGATTAAAAGTAAAATTAAACAAAATTGAATTGCTGTTAATTTTGATAACAATATCACTTACTTTTTACTGCAATCTTGTAATGGTTGTGCGCACAAACACATTAATAACGATAAGGGTTTAACAAACCAGTAGAAATAATTGTTTATATTTATATTTACTGCCTGACAATGTGGTTAAACTAATGTCGAAGAAAATATACAAATAACACGTCCGAAAAGACAATTATATCCGTTAAACGACGGGCAAGGAGCATCATAAAATGAGTTGCGGTTTTAACCTATTACGCCATCTGCATTTTTGCCAGCATTCAGTTAAACTAATGTAACTTGGGGGGGAAATTTGAAATTATATTTATATTATATATGGAAAAATATACATATTCCTTTTCAGTTTTATTTAATGTTTCCCCTTATAATAAAAACAAATTTTATAATTAAGAGAATAATAAAAATAATATCAACAATATTAGTAGTAACATCATAAATTTTGTTATTTTAATTCAGTTATTTTAGTTATTTAGTAGATGCCATATAAAAGAAAATTATTATCAATGAAATGCAATAATTTTGCAGATAAATAAAATATAATCTTTATTTATATTAGATAATGTTTATATTTTTAAATTTTATCGTTTTATAAATTGAATGGATAAAAATGTTTTAAAAATTACACATTTGTACATTCTAAACCATTGCATTGTTGAATAACTTTTACATTAATAAAAAATATCCAATAAAATATTATATATATATATATTTGTTAATTTTAAATTTCCCACCTAAATTTTAAAAATATTTTAATTCAATTTGATTTCAGGGACGTACTTTGACATATATATTAGAGGATAATTATAGAAAAAATGAAAATGTAGAATATTTTTTTTTAATTAAATTTATTTTCGCACAAAAAATATAAATTAAAATGTATAAATAAAACAAATATCACATCTGTTACAACAAATGTATAAAATTATGTGAGAAGTCAGTTTTAGTTTGGCTCTAATTCTTTCATTAAAGAGCTTAGAAATGTGTTCCCATTTATCAGTTTTGTTGTTCCGACCACAAATTCGACGTTCACTAGAAACAAAACAAAAGAAATTACAAATGTGGACTAAAAGACTTGATAAAAAGTTCATCTATTATATACTTTTATCTTATTTATTAATATGACAATTATTTTAATACTCACGGTCTTCTTGCTGTGATAGAAACCTTAAAGCAGAAATTTCTGCATATGTACAGCCACCAATGAAAAATACAAAAATTAGTTTGGGTGGCTCCGAAGATGAAATTTCACTTGAAATCGAATTGCCTGAAATGTAATAATTTATTTTTTAATATACCTCTATAAATTTATACACATTTATATATATAATTTATAAAAATATTTTATAATATATTTAATAATATTCGATAAATATATATATATTAGAATTTCTATAAAAAAGTTGTATATTTTTTTTAGTATTTGCAATGTGCAAATATGTCCTGTATTATAAGGTTCCATTAAATAATATCTCAACTACCTCTACTATCTGTATGTACTGCAAAAGTGAAAATTTATATGGTTGGTACAAGTATTACTAATGATAACGTTATACCCGGTACTTGATATAATTGTTTAGACATACTTGTGTGGCCAGAAGTCGTAAACTATTTTCATTTTCAGTATATAATTAATTAGCAATATTATCACTTATCTAAATATAACTATAGTTTAAAATCATAAAAATAAATATATGTAAAGGGTATGTACCCGTTCACGTTAAATAAAATAAAAATAAGAAAAATAAAATAAATGTGTTCTATAAGTAACTGCGCCTTAACAGCTTACTTAAGAGTCAAAATAATAATGATAAAATTATTACAATTGTAAACAAAATATCTTACGCCGGCCACTACTCGAAGAACTGTTTGTCGAAGTTGGACCAATAACGGGCCCCGGCAATAATTCGAGTATGTCACTAATGCTTTGCCATCCTCCGGGAAGTATCAAAGATTCTGCCAGTCGTACACTGATAGGTGCGTATATTGAATGGACATAACTTATATCTTTTGGAGAAACCTCACTGCCATCCTCGACAATTAATTCCAATGGCTTCCTTAACAAAATATATTGTCTCGTTGACTGTTGTATTTTCAGCAATCCAACCTTTTCTAAATTAATAAGCGTTGGCAAATACTGATATCCGTACGCATGTATGATTTCCCTTTTATAATAGTCGAGTAATTTTTGTTTCAGGCCAGAGTTTGTGAAACACTGGATACAAAGTAAACGTAAAACTTTTAGGATGGGTTCCTGTTGGGCTATCATATCTTCGATATGTGCATTTGGTTTATCGGTATCAATGCAATTCAATAATTCTTGCTCTACTTGTAAGCATTCCAAAAAATTGCTCGTATCTGTGACTTCTTTGATCATTTCTGCAATAGTCGTATCTGTAATGAAAATACAAAAAATGGATTGCAATAAAAGTTTATAATCATAATTGCAAGAATTGTTATTATTTGTTTGAACAATGATAAACGTTAAATTAATTATTTGATCTGTTGATAAGTAAATAAAAAAATAAAACACAAACGTCTTGCTAGTGATTGTTTGGTTGCCAACATGTGAGGTAATCTAGCAACAAACTGTTTGATTTCTTGAACACTCTTATCACCATGCCTTTCATCGAGTTGCGAAGAAATGATTTTGGCTTTTCGACTTAGAACTGGACCAACACCATTGAAGTTTTTGTCCCTTAAATAAATATTGTACATAAATATTAACCATAAGTAACAATTAACGTTTAAAACATTGTTGTATTTTTATTACAATTCAATAAAATTTTACTTGTAACTTGAAAACAATAACGAAAAAATGTTTGTGGCATTCCTAAATATTTGAGACCAAGTATTTATTTTTTACCAATAGCTATTTTTTATATAAATTAATATTTTTTAACAATGGATCAAAAGTTTTTTAAATCAATTAAAAGTTATTAAGAGCATCTACAAACAGCAGCTATATTTGGAGAAGTTTAAAAAATCACTTTATTCATTAACATGCAATAAATATAATTTATAGAATAACAGATTATATATGTATACAGAAAAATCATCATTACAATACTGTGAATGAGTTAATACGATTATTTGATACCTAATTTCTGCAAAAAGTTCCTCTCCTGAATTCAATATAATTTGTTCTTTTTTGTCAGACATTACAGTTGGCGAATCTTCAGAGTCATGAAACTTTTCAGCTGGTAATTGCACAGTAGCTAAAAGATTATATTTGATTATCAAATTAAATATCTATTAAATTCATTTCTATTCTTACTTCATAATAATAAGCAAAAAGTTGTCTTTCATTCAACAAAATTAAAAGCAAGAGATCTTTAGAAAGTCTAATTTTATTTAAATCATAAGAAGAAAATCTGCTGCATTTGCAATGTACCATTTAATATATTTGTTATAATAATAATAATGGAAGAAATATAAATGTGTTTTTATACGAAATGCAATATAATTGTTAAAAATTAAATTGATAAGAATGAGTTGTTGTAATAATTTTATATGAAATGAAACTTACTATTATTAATAGCAAATATTTCATCGATAAGTCCTTCATAAGTGAGTTGTGTACAGAGTGGAGACAACAAATCAATTGACCTATCGAGCAAGAGTAAGTGCTCAATTAAAGGAGGCTGTACAGTAGTATTACTCTTTCCATCCTCTTCCTCGCGTTGCAATCGCTGCAAAAGTTCATAAACCTTAGCGGATGCGGGACCTTTACCACTAACTTTTGCGATTTTACCATACAATTTCTGCATACTTTGTATGGCTTGGGCTACTCGGTAGAGGCAGGTCGGATCATTTTCTAAATAAAATTCACTAAATGTCCCACTGAGTTCCATCGAGACTAAGTCATTGTCAAATGGAAATAAATTGCAAGCAAATTCTTCGATCAATGTAAAACTGCCAAAAACGCCGCGATTTTGTAATTTTTTCTCGCAAAGCAAACTTTTACGTGGCACAAAAAATATATGAAATTCTTTGCGCGGTTTAGTGTTATCTTCCCTGCAACAAAATATTATTGTTGCATATTATAGATGTTATCAATGATTTGTATACTAGTATAAACATATAAATATAATATCAAATTGATTAAATTTTAAAATTGATTTTAATCTGTATTGAAGCATTGTGAGGCAGAAAAGTAATTATTGTTATGTTATTATTACTATTATTATTATTATATTATATTATTTTAAAAGAAATTTCATCGCTTATATTAATATATTGAATATATATATTTAAAGTCTTATATAAAAATGCAGATATTTGTTTCATAATTTTTATATCAAATCAAACATATATATAACAGTTGATTGAAGAAAATTCACAAATTATTACACACATTCCTTTCTACAAATATAAATTCATATCCTAGTTAAAATTTAACAAACAATTATTACTTTAAATTATCTTTGTTAAACAATGATTATTATTCATTCTATATTCATAAAATTATTATGAATTCCCTATTGTTTGTTGTGGCATAAATTACCATAAACTGCTTTTAATAATACAATCAGGTGTGTTAACTCTTTTCAATATATAAATAATTTGAAAATTTCAATTCATTTTATTGTCGGTCCTTTTCTAGCGTACACAATCTCATGTTTTTATTCAATATTTTCCATATACATATATTTGGTTTAACTTCTTTTCTTTCGTCAATGAATTTAAATTAATAAACTAGATTGTGATATTTTCACTCTTTATTAACATGATACCAGACTTTTGATATCATTGGAAATTAAGTTTAAACTGTTTTATAGCAATGAATAAATTGCTCTTATTAACTCAAAGAAATGTATAATTCTAGTTTGATTTACCCATAAACGTTTTCAGCAATTAAATCCATCAAATCTAAATGAGGTCTTGTAATGAAAATAATATTTGTTACATTGGTAGAAGGTAATTGACCACCAGTCAATGGATACATTTTAACCACCTCATGTTCTTGCAATAAACGGTATTTGGCAACTAATCCAATTGGTCCAGCCAACGACTTGTCCCAAACAATTGCCTATAACAATTACATTACATTGTTGTTGTTGTTGTTAACAATGAAATTTTATAGTCCTTGAATTTTAATAAATTTTTGTAACCTTTGTCCCGTCACACTTTTCCAATAAATAAAGTAATTGTTTTCTCGCTTGTTCCTGGATTAATCCTATGTTTAATCTGCCCCCGGATAAATGAGCGGACGTCATTTTGTACGAAGAAAAATGAAATTCAATCGCAACAATAAGCCCAAGTTTGCGACTTGACACAAAGTGACAGGTGATGAGAAGGATAACTTGTTATTTTTGTTTTCAGCTATGTATAAAATTAATATTATACGGTTGGCTCTATAGAGATCAGACACTGAATAATAAGATAACTATTGACGGTTTGTTAAAAACTTCCGTTCGGAGAATATTAGTTATTAAATGGTGTAGGTTGAGGATAACTTGTTGTTGTTATTCACGATTATTGACGTTCATCATAATTACTCAGCGACCTAAGTAACTGCATTACCAACCGGTGATTTCAAATCACGTGACGCTTTGGGATTAAATGACAGTGGTGGCGCCTGTACTTTGATACTACCTTATCAAAGGAGCGGGTAATGTAGGGTTACTGATATTCAAGTGAAAACACTGAACTATAATAACACTGGAACGTGCACTGTCGCAC
>JABFPN010006546.1:0-11429 GCA_022817305.1 Leptoteleia sp. ZL-2020 | reverse complement strand
TCGAGGATCAGCTTGATCAATTGCAGGGATCCAAAGTGTTCAGTACACTAGATTTGAAGGACGGATTTTTCCATGTGTCAGTCGACGAACATAGTCGTAAGTATACGGCCTTCATCACACCGGACGGGCAATATGAATTTTTAAAGGTCCCTTTCGGATTATGTAATTCACCTGCTGTTTTTCAGAGGTATATAAATACTGTATTTGGCAAATTGATTAGTGAGGGCGTGGTGTTGACATACTTGGATGATCTTATTGTGCCGTCGATGGATATTGAGAGTGGACTGGAGTGTTTGCGTAAGGTTTTAATGACAGCTAGTGAAGCTGGGCTTAATATTAATTTTAAAAAATGTAAATTTTTAGCGAGAGCTGTCGAATTTTTGGGTCATGTGATACAGGATGGTCAAGTGAGACCAGCGGAACACAAAATTAAGGCGGTAACTAATTTCGAAAGGCCTAAGGACGTACGAACGGTGCAGCGATTCCTTGGCCTGACAGGTTATTTTCGTAAATTCATTGAGAGTTACTCCACGCTGGCACGTCCATTGTCGGATTTACTTAGGGGAGATGCTGTTTTTACTTGGGGGTGTTTGCAGGAAAATGCGTTTCAGACATTAAAAGCAAGGTTAACCACACAGCCTGTTTTGAAATTGTATAAGCAGGGAGCAACCACGGAGCTACATACAGATGCTTCAAAATATGGGTATGGTGCAATCCTATTGCAGCTGGATGACGAAGATCAACGTATGCACCCGATTTATTATTGGAGCAGGAAAACCACCATGGATGAGGAAAAATATTGTAGCTATGAGCTGGAGGTACTGGCCAAAATTAAAGCCCTGGAGCGTTTTCGTGCGTATCTGCTGGGTACCTCATTCAAAATAATAACGGATTGTCAGGCTTTTGCCCTGACAATGCGTAAAGAAAAATTGAATGCCCGAGTTGCCAGATGGGTGATGGCACTTGCGGAATATGATTATATCGTGGAACATCGCTCAGGTAAACAGATGGCACATGCAGATGCTCTAAGCCGTGGACCAATTGCACAAAGCTTGATTGTTGATGAGCAAGAGGACAGCTTCTTGACAAGGTTGAGAAAGGCCCAGAAAGCGGATGCTCGAATTGCGGAACTGGTGAATCAGATCAGCCAGGGACAAATAGACGGATACGAAGTTAGACGGGGGTTGGTTTACAAGGAACAGGACGGACGATCAAAATTATTGGTTCCAGAGAAAATGCAACCATCAGTGATTAGAAGGATCCATGAGTTTGGACATTTTTCAATAGCTAAGACTGAGGCAGCTGTGAGACAGGATTATTGTATCCCAGACCTTAGAAGCAAAATAGAAAAAATTGTAAATAATTGTGTAGCTTGTATATTAGCAGAGAGGAGGCAGGGCAAGCAGGAGGGACTTTTGTGTGCGATAGATAAGGGAGATACCCCACTAGACACATACCATTTAGACCATCTAGGACCATTGACGTCAACGGCGAAAAGATATAGACATTTGTTGATTGTAGTTGACGCATTTAGTAAGTTTACTTGGATGGAAGTTTACGTCAATGATTTACCCCACAAAATCTACTGGTTCTGCAGAGGTAATTGCCAGATTACAAGGCCAGGCCAGTTGCTTTGGAAACCCGCGAAGGGTGATCACCGATAGAGGAACAGCATTTACGTCGGAAGAATTCAAGACCTATTGCAGGAACGAAGGGATTGTTCATGTCCTCACTACCACGGGAATACCACGAGGCAACGGACAGGTGGAGCGCGTCAATCGTACCGTGATACCGTTGTTGACCAAGTTGGCTTCATCTGACGCCAGCAAATGGTACAAATATGTCCCAGATGTACAGCAGAGTCTGAATTCGGTTTTGCACAGAAGTATAGGTGACCAGCCTTTTCGAGTGATGTTTGGAACTTATCCAAGGTTGAAAAATAAGAGCGGTATAATTGAGGAACTGACGAATGAATTAATTCATGAATTTGAGAGCAATAGGCAGGAATTGCGATGTCAAGCGGGAAAAAATATTGAAAAGATACAAGAAGAAAATAGGCAGCAATATAATAGAAAAAGAAAAGAAGCTACAGTATATACTGAAGGGGACTTGGTAGCCATTAGGCGCACACAACAAGGTCCGGGATTAAAACTTAAAATCAAATACTTTGGACCATATGAAATAGTTGGTATTGACGGTCCAAATCGATATACTGTTGAAAAAGTTGGAGCTGGGGAAGGTCCACGGACAACTCATACATCAGCAGATGGAATGAAAAAATGGGTCACTGAAGATGACATACAGTAATGAGGTTACAGCCTCCGAGGGCGGGTGGCTGTTCAAACCGGCCGAATGTGGGACTCGGGTTACGGGCATGTTGTGAGTACAGCACTGATGACGCGGGAGTTACGTGTTGCGCGAATTGACCAGCGTACACGTGCCAGCGTGTATAACTCCCAATGAATATAGATTTTGATAAACGATCGAGTTAGTCTTCCATGAGCCGTTGTAAATATATCGAGCGCGAGATTTCTGTGGCAAATAGCACGAGATACGAATGGGCCCGCGATCCGAAAAGTTATCGGGCTTAATTGTAAAGTTTTTCTCATTTTATTGTAATAAAATCTGACGGACGAATGACGCGGGATTTTGAAAATAAACTTAAAGCAGTTATAGGAACAATATCAAGGCATTTGTTAATTTTTACTTAAAATCCCACAGTATCGATGAAGCTATTGCATCTACATCGCGGACCAATATACGGACAGAAATGAAGGTATTAAACTGTATTTAAAGCATTGAAAAATGTTTACAATGTTACTGGAGTACGTTTATCGATAAATATGCGTGGGATAAAATCAGTTTGACTGGGATTATTCTTTATTATCGACGGGCAAAATAATTATATGGTAGCAAAGAAATAAATAATATAAAAATAACAAAATATTTATGAATTTTTATAATGTACGAATCGTGTTGCTTCAGGATAAAAAGAAAAAGGCAAAGGATTGTAGGCAACGCGAAAATGAATCTATAATAAAAGAATATATGAATCAAGTGGAATGTATATCCGATATCTCGGTAAGTACGGTGTAATTGCCTGTTCGGTCACTATACTTGTGGTGAAAATCGTGTAATTCGTTTTCGTATATTTTCTGCGTGTAATGTTTTTTATTTCGGATAAAAAAAGCAGCAATGTCGTTAATGATGTAATGGTGAATATCATACGAAATATTCGAAATATCGTATGGAAGGATTGTAGAAACAATATAACGAGAAACGTTCATTGAATCTTTACCTCCCCCGCCCCACCCTCGAAAGAAAGTTCTATACCGACTCCTATTTAAACTTAAGTACGCGTAGGTTCAAGTGTAATCTAAAGAGGTGAGGATTCATTGAATGTAGTTGTATATTTATACGAATGAATTACAAAAGACACGGGAGAATATAAGTAAATCGATGCAATCGGTATAACGTCGGAATGGCAAAAATTAATTTGAATTATATTTCAGTCTGAATGCGAGGATAGTGGTAGTTTCAAAAAACTAATGACAAAACGAAGCCAGTGGAGAGCTTGCTTCTCGAAATCAAATTGCAGTCTTTTTCGGAAGAGTTGCAACAAGTGAAACGCAAACTTGCGGAAAAAGATATGAAATATCCGATTTGAAGGAGCAAGCATTGAAAAATTCGCAGAAAACAGAAATTAAAAATGATGACTCGCAATCACCTTCTTCGTCGGGTAATATATTTTTTAGTAAAATCTGTTAATATGTAATATAGTGTTTTTTTGTCAATGAACAAATTTTGGACAAGAAACATAATTAAAGGATGAATGAAGAATAAAAAAGCCTTAAAGTATTTTCAATAATGAAAACTGCCTGAATGGAAATGATTATAAATATTTCAATTTTTTAAGAAACTGAAGTAATTATCCTGGGCTCCTGATAAATGCCACAAATATATGTTGTGCAAAATTCAACGAGCACATGAGACGATTATATTGTTTTTATGTCTATTTGTTAAACCTGTTGTCCAAAAATTGATCGTCAGTCGAGTAATTCTAAAAGTTAGGTACTGAAAAAATAATAATAGTATTACTAATAACAGTAACGAGTGAAACATGTATACTTTTGCAGATCTCCACAAAGTAGAAAAAGTAGGCGTTGTAAAGGATGGAAATGTGTATCTCGGTGAGGGATATTGGATGAAACAAGAAATTTATGACATGCTGCGAGATGTTAAAGAACTGGCAAAGCTGATATCAATTGCAACCCGAAAAGTATTGGGCGATGAAATGCTAGCAAACAGATGCGTTAAATCAAGTAAAGAGACCATACAAAAGGAATTATCACCGCAAAAGAAAGGACTAATTATGAAAGTATTTGACTTGTACCTGCAAAGGAAGAAGTATCCTCAAAATTTACGGGACAATGAACTGAGCAAAGCGAATAAATATTTCAGTAGAGCAATAATTACTGCTAAGAAAGCTGTATCTAAAACCAAGAACGATGAAAAAAGCCCAAAAGGAAAGGATATTAAATATCAGAATACAGACGATGAAAATTAAGAACAGTACGCATAAATATGTGTAATGTGATATATTAAAGATCTGCGGTTTTATGCTTGGGGATAGACCACACAAACCAGCACATGTAATAATGGTGCTTTGAAGGACTCTGTTCGATGAACAAGGCCCTGGCTCCCTAGTCGTTAGTTAAGTTAGATTTTTACAAAATTGAAGGCCTGTGGGCATATCCCTGGCACCGATAAATTTTGATTGATAAACTTTACATTATTGTTCAAAAATTGAATAATAAACAATTACAGATATGTTTCTTACCCGTACCTACGTAACCTCGATAGCGTGCATCCTTAAAGACACCGTTACGCACGATTATATGTAAAAACAATTTTTTTTCTTTTTTGATAAGCAATGGCGTGTGTTGGAAACTTGTTTCGCGTGAAAACATATTCATCCACCCTACATGGGTTCGCTATTTTCAGCTCCATGAATATGATTTCTTCGCAACGTACAAGTTGCAACGAATTGAATGCGGAAACGTCTATGCGAAAAAAATGAAACAAGGATTGTGATATTACATACCAGCGATTATAGATTTGTTTGTGTTCTTTTGCGTTTGCCGTAACGCGTACGGCACTTGTATTTGTATTATCCCAAAAGATTTATAATGTCCGTGTAATAATTAACGTTTTAAAAGAAGCGACATCGAAAATTGCAACGACTTGAAAAATTTGAAGGCGATCTGCCATTATAGTAACTATTATTAATTATTATTGATTGCGTACGGTGTTGGCGAGTAACGCTAAAAGCGTTTGCAATGATTATTAACGGTAAACAATAGACATTACGAACGTGGATTACACAATTTAAGCTATTTCCAATGTTTGTAACTTATCATTCGATACCAATGCCATGTTATTCGTTGCGAAATATTATGGCAAGTGTAAAATTTTTCATACCGATTGCGACGCAATTTGCGCTTAATTTTTTATTCAACACTGAAGCAAAGAGTATTAAGATGTACGATCAATATGGCATATGTCGGTTACTTGATTTGCGCCAATTGCTACTCAATCGCGTTAAATGGTTCCTTACCTCCACGAATATTATTATTTCACTGAAATGAGTCAAAGAAATGTAGATTGTGCAATTACCGGCGTTAATTGCTCTTCGACTCGTACGCGCGGTTTATTTGCCTTAGATAAAAATGTACACCAAACTAGTATTTATAAGTATAATTCTATTATCAGTATTTGAATTTTAATAAAAAAAGGTTAAAAAAAATTTCAAGTGTCATTTGTACAAAATTGATTGCGATTTGTTAATAAAGTTGATTGCTTACCTTGAAATTTATATTATACGCTATGGTAGGCCGGCATTGACGGCAAAATCACAGTACCAGAAATTTAATTTACATCTCCGTTTAGGTCTTCGTACCACAACCACGTAACGTTAATTCTTCAAAGGTACATTTACGTATCCCGCGGTAAGAGTATCGTATTAAGTGCTAGGAGTTCGTGCACTCATTTTGATGCTTCGTTACTGGGGATGCAATTGTATTTCCGCGTCCCAGGAAAACGAATGGCTTTAAACGGACGGCTCAGGTGACCCAAGTGTCATAATCCTGTTCATTTGAGAACAATCGGAGTTTGTTTACGTAAATGTTACGCGTCTGTATACGCAAAATGTTCGTGTTCGAGCAGATCTATACTAATGCACTCGAACACGCACGGCATGACGTTCCAAGTCTTGTGTTAGATTGAAATCGGTAAGACGTGCCCTGTGGTGTGTTCATTCGCACGGATAATATATGAGACGCCGAATAGAATACGTTTACGTAAATTGATGAATTATAATCGGAGCTTTGTAATTTCTGAGCTTCTGGGCCCAAACTGTCAACGAAAACTTTGCCCGCGGTGATGGCTGATAATACTTTAAAATCAGTCAGCACTTTTCAGCGCTTTGCAGCCTTTTTCACCGGTTTACAGCGCTTTTCAGTATTTTTCTAAATTTTTCGGGAATCATTTTTCAGCGTTAGTCAGCATTTTACAGCATTCTCGAGACAGCAGTTTTCAGCATTCTTCAGCGTTTTTCAAATTATCTCGGGAATCATTTTTCAGCGTTAGTCAGCAATTTTCATCACTTTTCAGTGGTTTTCAGCATATTTCGGGCAGCATTTTTCAGCGGTTTTCATTTCGTCTGCGGACGACCGCATTGAAGTAAAAAAAACGCTGTAAATGCTGAAAAATGCTGAAAAACTGCTAAATTTGGGACTTTTCGGCAGTTTTTCAACAAAATTTTCAACTTTCTTCATCATTTTTTCTATAGTTCTTCAGCGTTTTTCAACACAATTTTCAGCCTTTTTCAGCAACATTTTTCCACATGGGATTCTTAAATTGTAATCGCTAATCTAAGAGAATATATTATTATTAGTGGATTTGGATGTTATACTGCGTAAAGCTGGATCAGGATTCCGTGTTTTATTAATCTAACATTATATATATGTGCTATTTATAAATCAAAGAAAGATCATAAAACGAGGCATTAATGTTGTTAACTGTGCACTAACGCAAAATACAATTTGAAAAACTAGTTTTTTCATTGAGCAACAACTCCCGTGGAAATTTGTTCTAAAAAACCTCTAATGTTAAATTTATTCTTATAAAAATTGTTCTTCTAGATTATTACCAAATTATTGATTGGAAACACGCAGAAAAAAATTAGAACAAAATTTACTATACCTTATAACAACACTGACGCAAATTCATTTCATAAATCATTATTACTTGGCGAGTATCAAAATATTGGTAAACGTCCTTCAATTTTTACTATACTAGACGCTAATGAATTGTATAAATCTCGTATTCTTTCGGCTGTCAACTTATTAAAAGATAAGACAAATTACCAATTTGTTTTACGTCAACGTTGATATACAGTATAGTAATTTTTGTTCTAATTTTTTTCTGCGTGCATTTAAAAGGTTTTTTTAAGACAATTTATAATACAAACCACTTGAACATTTATGGAATGGTTGCCTTTTCTGTCAACATAATTATGTTCTTGTTCGGATGGCGCTAATATTTTTATGAGAGTCCCATCTACAGCTCCAATTATATTTCTTATTCCATTAGATTGAAAAACATGCTGCTGTAATTCTTCTTTTTCTACATCTGTAGAAGGGAAAACAATCCATTCGTCGGCTTAATTCCTATTTTATAAAACGATTTAAAATAATTATAATGACCATCATATTATTAGTTATACAATGTTTATAATATTAAGTTATTAGGAAAGGGTATATATTAATATTTCATTTACATTATTACAAATTAAAATATTATTTTTCTAAGTTCCAAAAATTAATTTAAAGGAATTGAAGTATAATTCACTTGAAGGATGAATTTGCGATTAGTAATTAGTACGAAATTTATTGAAACTTATTGATTTTTTATAAATTTTTATACACTTTATCAGTAAAATCTCTTAAATCCAGTGAATATAATTATATAATTAATATAAAGAATGTTATATTTTAACATGGACACAAATGGATCGTGGCATCCACAAGATGTACAGGCAATTACTTCAATTCAATCTTTAGAAAGATAAATTTAAAAAAATTAGTATGAAATCGGAATAAAATATAATAAACATTATTGTATCTTAAATGTATGTTTCATACATTATTAAATATTGCTTATTTCAGTACCTTGTAACGTCCTGGATCCTTGTGTATCCCGTCGTTCCAAATTCCCTCTTCCTGCTCCTGGAGTTACCTGCGAAACTTCAGTACTAATTAGTATCACGTAAAATTAAGATATGAACAAAACATTAACACAATACATTTATTATTTTTAAATTTATACTTAGAAACTGTTTCCTGAATCGAGGCAGATTTTTCTCCCAATGTTAAAATTAATGAGTCTTATTTCGACTCAAAACAGAAATTTATTGTTTATTTCGCTAAACTTGAGTTAGCGTCCCGAAAAAGAACATTCTAGAACAAAATTTTGAAAATATTTTTGTCAAATTTGGGACAACAAATTTGACATTGAACGTACCATTTATAAAGACGTACCGCGACTGCAGACATCACTTCGACCACACGCCTCGAATTCACTCGCGGCACCTGCCCGCACACGACGGTGAAGGACGCAGATACGCCGAAAAGCGCATCTGGGCCCGGACGACTACCGATTACCGGAGAGGTGACGGTCACCGAGTCCACCACGTGGTGAGCTGAGTGTTGCGCCACCGCTCGAACACGCACAATAACAATCGTGAAGTGAGCCGCAACTGACACCGCCTGATTGCAGTCGAATACCGCAGCAGTGCGAGCGACGAAGAGGGATAGCCCGGTGACGACCGTCTCGCTCTCTCACAGTACCGTAAGATAAAAGGAGACACAGTGAGTCAACCGACTTTCTTTTCTTTAATTTTTTGTTGTTACCAACGCACGGGGTACGTCTTCCCCGCCGTGTACTCATCGTCCGGAGCTGAATTCCTCCCCTCCCACTTCAACCCGTTATTATTTGTTGCTTAACAACGAGTCGATGATGAAAATGTCCTCTGGACGCAAGCGTCTGATACGTTGCGGACCAATGTGAGCGCTGTAAAGCGCTGTCACTACTGACGGCCCATTGAGACTCTTCGAGCAACTTTATTATCAAAATCATTACAGAGCTTTGTTTATTTACTTTTGATTGTTGTTACTCAGCTTATAAGCTGGTCAACTAATTATTCTTTAGTACGATATTATTTTATATTTTCACTCTTCAAGCAACTTTACTATCAAAATCATTACGGAGCTTTGTTTATTTACTTTTGATTGTTGTAACTCAGCCATTGAGCTGGTCAACTAATTATTCTTTAGTATAATATTATTATTTTATATTTTCACGCCTCGTGCGACTTAATATATCGAAACAAGTAGAGTCAAAAAATCCTTTCATAATTCCCTCCTTATGTTTACACCAAACCTCTACCGGGTGTCCAAAACGAATGGTACAA
This sequence comes from Leptoteleia sp. ZL-2020, assembly GCA_022817305.1. NCBI lineage: Eukaryota > Metazoa > Arthropoda > Insecta > Hymenoptera > Scelionidae > Leptoteleia > Leptoteleia sp. ZL-2020. The sequence goes on along the minus strand of JABFPN010006546.1, from coordinate 1,897 downwards.
CCTTAATACAATAAATTGTTACCCATTATATGTATTTTATACATTAATTTTGAAAATCCAAAATATTTTCTTTATTGATTTCAATACATACACAAAAATAAAATTTGTTCATATTTACATATACAATGCATCTGTCACTTCGTGAATAATCTTACATATTGCTGATTGCGACATAGCATGATAAAAAGTTGCTCCAGCAATTCTCTGATATACTCCAGTGGCGTAAATAGACAATGCAACAAACAATTTTTGTTCCACGTTTATGCTTTGTTTATTACGATTTGGCAAAACGTCTTTTAATTTCTGAATACAATACAATACAAGATTCTTATTTAAACGAAATTCAGCAATAAATTGTTTATTTGGCAACTGAAAAGGACTGAAATTATCTCTCAAGGTTCGTTTAAATAATTTGAGTTGCCTGAATTAATTATATTCTTCATCATTTTCATCTTCCATATCCAAAAATTGCATCAGTGCATAAACATGTAGCATAGTAATAACTGTAATTTGACAAAGACTATATAAAATAATTAAAAATTATATTATTGTTGAAACACTAAACAGTTTTAAATTATTATACAAACTTAAGTTAACATTTTTCAGATACATTGTTTCGGCGACTTTTGTGTTCTTCTTTTTGCTCTTAATTAGTTTTGCGTCTGTTAATCGCGAATTTCAGATTTAAAAGGCCGTAAAAGGAAACTCCTTTTATTTTCGATTATTTCGGTCTTAAGAGCATGCTTGGTCCACTCGTGACATATGAAAAACGCGTTCAAGTCCTACGCCTACAAAAATGCATGAAATTTAATGAAATTTTGAGAAAGTCATGAGGAAGTATGCAAAATTGTGCTAAAACTTTTTTTATTTTGAAATTCGAAAAAAAAATTTTTTTTTGTTCCGCAATATGTACCTCTCTCACATGAAGCAAATTTTCACAAAAAGTAAGCCACAGTTTAGAAAAAAAAAGTTTTAGCACAAACTTGAAACAATAACGATTAAACACAACACAAAAAATTAATTATTTAACTTATAATAAAGACGTGGGACTTGAACGCGTTTTACATACGACAACAGTAAAAAACTAAAGTGACAGCCATTATCTTGACAAAGTTAAAGGGCAACGGAGGTTGCTGGTAGTTGCCGACTATAAGCACAGATGGCGCAAGTGTAGAAATCTATTTACATTATTGATCAGAAATATTGAGCGGTCTTGACACAATTGAAGTGTGTTTATGTAAAGTGTAAAGTGTAAAAGTGATGTGTATTTTAAGATATTGAAATTGAATTGAACAGAACAGAAAAAGTTTGTTGTACCCTGGAGACACATATAAACAACAACAGTGTCAGTATGCGAGGACAGCGTGACACATTTATCTGTAATACCTTTTCTTCAAAACCGGTAAGTTGATTTTTCCTTCTGATTTGAAAAATATTTAATGTCTCATGCAACCCAGTATAATAAATAATATTTTATTGTTTACAAATCTTGAAAGTTTGAGCGAGTGTTTGGTGTGTTCATTTAATGTATCAAAATGTCATAACCAAAAAAGTTAATTTATCTTGTGTTGAAAATTTTTATAATTGTCATTTAATTTCAATTTGTTTAAAATGTATGGAAGCATTAAATGGACTATAAAAATATTTATTTGAATTTGACATTTTGATATCTTAAATAAACACACTAATCACTTGCTTTTACTTTCAACATTTGTAAACAAAATTAATTTATTAATACAGCGAAGAGTAGGAAAAAGGAAGCTTTATTCCAATCAGCTGATTACAGTGGATACAGGTGTAACAGTTGTTCACGTTATCCTTGTCATTCGAATAATAATTTATTTCTCATGGAACCCAGTGTAATAAATAATATTTTATTGTTTACAAATCTTGAAAG
>JABFPN010006545.1:0-11432 GCA_022817305.1 Leptoteleia sp. ZL-2020 | reverse complement strand
GGGGGGGGGGGGGGGGGGGGGGGGGGCAATCTCATTTGTGTAAAGTGTGACGATTAAAAGTGTTGGCGCCGGGCGGTCTTGTATTTTAATGTCAATCGTCTTTTTCCATTTCGCTAACGATGTTCGTAAGCGGAGGACCGTAAAAAGTAAGTGAAATAAGAATTAAATACAAATAAAACCACTCGGCCAAGTAATTGGCTCGCTCCCCGATCGTCCGCGAGCATCCGGGGAGTTTCTTATTTGCCGGCAGTTGTCGTCGAACTTCCTCCGCACCGTCACATTTATACGCGTATATATATACGTGTGTAAACGCGGGAAAGGGGAAATCAATCCGGGCGCTGCCATTGTGACGTTACTACCGAGTAATCCGCAGAAAAATTGCCGTCTTCGGAGGACGAGACCTCCGCTTCAACCGACCGACGTCGAACGTAGTAGATTGCACGAAAAGCTGTATAAATTTTTTCCCTCCCCCCACCACTCCGCAAAGATTCCCTCGTATCCGCGATATGACGTCGTAATAAACTGGCAATTATTTCAACCCGCTTCGCTATTAACTGTTATTTCATTTCGCAACCATCGAAAGGGGGAAGAATTATTGTTAAAACTTTTGTTTAAATAATAGTAACAAAGTCGAAAATTGGATTGTTCAATCGGAGGAAGTGTAGGGGGTCAAAATTTCTAGTTGTTAAGATTCAAATTATTGACAAACTTTTTTATTTGGACGGTCATTTCTTTTAAAAGTCTTTTGTTTTCATAAAAACCATAAATTCTTTAATTTATTATATTATTTTTTGCTCAAAAATCCATTTATACGAATTCATTTTCCCTTGGCGTTCATATTTGCCACGGATGCGCGCGCATTTCATCTAACAACTGCAACTTCAGGTTGAACTGATCTTTTTAAGACAGGTACCTTTTTCTTAACGTAATAACATTTTTAACTTTTAAGAAAGGACTGATAATTGATTCAAAATTTAAAAGAGCAATGTAATATAAAAATTATTTGGATTCTTTTAATTCAAAAATATTAAAAATTGCTGTTACAATTATCATCTTTACCGTTATCAATGGTAAAAAATATTCCATTCTTTCCGAACTTAGAATTATCCCTAAATAAGAAATATTTCAAATTTCACCGCCACTTTCCTTCTCGGTGCAAGCAAATTACCGCGATTACATTTGACGTTAAAATTTCCGCGTCACCTTAAGCGAGCATTTTTTTCCTCGAGGCGCGCGCAACAGAAACGCGCCCGGTCAATTTGTCGAGGCGAAAACTTATCATACGTCTTTTTCAATGTCAAATCAAAATGTTATATCGATAGATTACCGCGATCTGATCGTTTAAACGCGAAACAATAATAATGATTAACGAATATCCGCCAAGTCAATGAACTTATTATATTTATACGCGTAGGTATGCTTATGTATATAAATGGGATCAAAAGAACAGAGGGTCGCGCCGAATTTAGGGTCAAACCGAGCGGCATCCGCGCGCAAGGGGTGAAACGTAAATGATATTCCATGAGGAACATATGCGGCTGAGATGGGATAGGTTAACTAGAAGGGAGCTGCGATGGCAACGGGGCACTGGTTTATTACAAACAAGGATTACCACGAGTAATGGGACATTTTGGCCCTTCATCTCGGCTGCGGAACGTCACTGTGACCCACGAAATTTCTCCAATAAACATCTACCAAAAATGCTTCGATTTTTATATATATATATATATATATATATATGTTTTTTTTTATTAATCCAATAAGTCTCGACTTTTTTTTAACGCTCCACTTAAGAATTAAGGTGAAGTTATTGAAATGCACACTTGTTTGCCATTGGAAAATTCGATTTATGATTTTCGAAATTTTTAATTATTTTTTTAATAGTCTTCGTTTATCAGGGTATTCGTAGGGTATTGATGTGTTATTTTTATTGGTATAGAATGAAGTTTTAGGATAAATTTTATTAGCTAAACTGGGTTGGAAATATAAGATATTTGAATGGAGTATAAGATTTTTATTTAATTGGTCAATTTGAAATAATTTAACAAACATAGCCGGTGTCCTTAGGTTACATAATTTTAAAATATTAAAATTTAATATTAAAATTTAAATTTAAAAAATATAAAAAATATTTTTTTGCACGATGAATACTATTTAAAAACAAAATGTTGTCATCATGATTGATATTAAAGAACGAATTTAATGTTGATATGAAACATATTTATCTGTCGAGTTTAAAAGGTTTTAACTGTTTTAGTACATATTATTTCAAATTTATCTCCGAACATTCACCTAAATATGCTTCAATGTATTTTATCTTATATCATATAATTAAATTACGTTATTGAAGAATATTATTATTCTGTACGCGAGAAAAAATTAAAACAAAGATAACATGTCTTTGCGAAAATTTTAAAGCAAGACCAATAACGTTTTGCGGTAACATCATTTTTTAACAAATAAATATTTTCAGGAGAATTTCTATAAATATTAAATTACTTATGTATAATTTGATTATATATTATTATTATTATTATTAATTATATTAATATATTTTACATAACATAATTTTTTAATCGTTAGAGTAATTTTTAATTGAGTTAAAGTAAAATAAGCATCTTAAATTATATGCAAAATATCCCGTTTAATTCGGCAAAAGGCGATTGCGCTACAAAAAATGTATTTTTCTCCCTTTTTTTTTTTGCATTTCATTTAAATGACGCTCAGCGTGATTAACTGGATGATACCGTCTTTGACAGCTGTTTATCCGCGCAGATGTACAATCAAATGATATCGTTTTGTTCGATTGCAATCAAATTGGCCCTGAAGCGTTGCTGATTTTTATCAAACAAACCAGAAGAAACTTTTGTCCGAATACAAATGTGCGTCGTCAAATTTTCCAGTAACCCGAGAAATTAATACGCGAGAGAAGACAAAGGACGCAATATTAACTTTTATCGGCGATCGTTCAATTATTAAATGCCGTAAAATGTTCCGTCGATTTTTCGACTGTATCCAGGATTGGTTTTATCTGCATGATAACCTTCGATAGCCAGATCGACACTGTCGGGATGTATCCTGCGCACTTTATGACTCTTGTTTTCTTTGCCATATAAAGTTGCGTGCTTCAAACCGTGCCCAAGGTACTTTCGGCTCTCCGTTTGGACCTAAACAATTTCAATTTTTATTAGTTTTCAATGTCAGAAGACGAATAATAAAAGTAATTTATAAAAAACAGATGCTCGCGTGGAAATATTTAGTCTGGATGAAGTCTGGATTAAATCTGGATGAAGTATGGATATTAGTCTGGATACAATCTGGATTAAATTTGGATGAAGTCTGGATAAAGTCCTAGATAAAGCCTGAACTACATCTGCATGAAGTCTGGATTTAATTCGAATCAAGTCTGGATGTTAGTCTGGATACAATCTAGATAAAACCTGGATTAAATCTGGATGAAGTCTGGATTAAATCAGAATGAAGTTTGGATCAAGTTTGGATTAAGTCTGGATGAAGTCTGGATACATTATGGCAGCAACATGGATAAAATCTAGATTTACAGTCTGGCAAAAGTCTAGGTCAGGAGCCCAACCCAGACTACACCCAGATTATATTCGTGGAAGAAAAAAGGAAAAAAAAAGATAGATCGTCCAGCTGTTATAAACAGGTCATTCCAATTCCATTCCACAGTTTCCAATAAAACTATACGGTACAGGTGAGGAAACTTTGGTCCAGTCAAAAGTGTGCCTAACTTCAAGTATTTTTATACGCTTAGAATATTCGCAGCTAAGAATGTCCACGAGTTATGCCTCCAAGAAGTGTACGAATATTTGAACATAATATTTGAATTCCTATCGTAAAGTGACGCTGTATCTACACTGGATATAAGTTTGCAAACATACTTCACATAGCAAGAAATTGCTAACCATTTCTTTTAGAGTGGCACGTTGGAATGGAATAGAATAGTTTAACGTATTGAAAGCATCGTCAAATTGCTAATCCTTGGGAAATATTTGAAATATTTACTGAAAAAAAAAATACAAAAATGTTAAAACAAATTACTAGGCTTTTATTAGTAAACGGATTATGTACTTAAATTCTCATATTATTCCCCAAACATCGATTTTAACATATACATATTTTAATAACTATGAAAACACACAAACGTTTAAACATTGTTTGTGAACATATATATATATATATATATATATATATTTATATGATCATATATAGATTAAAGAAAAACATATATGTCCCTATTTTCTCTTTTTATTTCCTTATATGAATTCGTTAAAACATATATGAACCATATATGGACCGTATATTATATATATACCTTTTTACTAAGGTAATTTTTGTGTGATATTTTCGAAAATAAAACTAATATAATAAAAATAATAGTTCGGACAATTACATAACCCGTTTACTAACAATCTCAGTAATTTTTCTTAATCTTTTCTTGAAAAAAAAAAAGAAAAAAAAACCGCACGGAAAGTATTGCGAAAGACTTTCGGACACCTCCACCGCCGCCGTTGCGGCCGTTATTATTCCCGCGATTACTCGGGACTTAATATTTTCAAATTACCCGATTTTAAAGGCGCCGCCGTTGGACGTTGGGCGACGCGAGCGCGCCAACGTAACGTTTTAATGAGCGCACACGCACCTCCCGGGGCCGGCTGGTTGATTATTAAAATGTAAAAAAGAAATATCTTAAGATGGGAGCGCACGAACTGCCGGAGCGTCATGTAAATTTCTGTTTGCCGTGCAAACCTTCCCATTATCTAATCTACACCTAAACGTGACTGAAAATTTATTAAAACGCGCCGTCATCCGCCTCACGTTTGGCAGTAAATTAATTGCTCCCGTTATCTCGGCCAGACAATTAATACGCCGCGGCAATAAACGGCCGCAACGGCCGCGATAATGCGCGGGCCCCGCGTCATTGGTGGTGTCAAAAATTTTGCCGCCGCCGGCAGCACCTTCTCGCGGCGTTACCTTGATTTGATTTCGCAAGAGCCGCCAGGTCTCTTTGCCGACGGTTTCCGGCTGAATGAAGAAGCGGGACTTCGGCGCGCTCGTTTCGGCGCTGTGATTGTACACGGTTGATAACGCCAGGTCCAACGAGTCTTTGGGTTCCTGTTGATGTTCCCAAAGAGATCTTACATTAGTCGCGCGATCGAGTTTACGATTGAATAAATAAAGAAGAAAGAGAGAGAAAGTTTGATTTCATTAAAATATCGTTTGTTGAATCTCTCGGGTGGGTACTTGAGAAAGAAAAGGAAATATGATGCAACATTCGTTTGATTATTGTACAAACATAAATTATGAAAAGAAAAGAAAAAAAAGGAGTGCAACTTATCTCGTGTTTTATGATATAAGGAAATGTATTTCTTATCATTTGGTAGTCTCGTTTGATGCATTTGTAATAAAAAGTTGCAATACGTATTTGCGAATTTAAACAAGATTTGCGCTTAAATAATTATTCATTGAATTATTTATTAAATTAATTCCTTATTTATTCAATATAAATAATTTAAATTGTTAGTTAATTGTTTTATATATATAATTTAATTTCTAATAAGTATTTAATTCAATTTTGACTGGAAGCAAAAAAGAGGTGCGATTGGATGAGTTTGAAATAATATATAATAAGATTACAAATAAACATGCTGCCCCTTTTTTTGTGTGTACCCTAGAAATTACGGCACATATTAAAAGAAATCAAACGGGAAATTTGTTGACACTTTTATCGTAAGAGCATCGAAAATGCACCTTCATTCTAAGTAGCCGATAATCCCTTCTAATGCTGTTAAGAGTATGATGAGCAAACAGACGTTCGTGGGGCTTCAATTTTGTATACCATTTTGCATCGTCGGACGATACATTTTCCCCCAGGACCGGCCCTTCGTGTGTCCACAGTCCTTCCCGAGAAATATCGGGAACCGGGTATGGATTACGTACCGATATCATTTTGTTTTTTCGTCAAATTCTATCAAGAAAAGCAGAACTGTTTGTGAACAGGTTGCACTGGAAAAAAATTTTTTTTGAAAATAAGTATTGCCATATTATACAAACGAAAGCCTAGTATAAATGAAATATATATGGTCTTTTTGACAATTTAATTAAAATTCATATATGGACATATATGGTTTTTTTAAATACAAAATTCATATATGGGCATATATATTTTTCTTAAATGAAAAGTACATATATGGACATACATGTTTTTCCTTAATCCATATATGGCCATATCTGGTCGACATATGACAAATTTGATTTCCATATAAGGTAATTATTAAATTCACATATGACCATATATGGATTAAGGAAAAACATATATGTCTATATATGAATTTTTTATTTCCTCATATGAAATTAGAAATCTAAACAATTCTATTTCTTAACATTAAAAATTTCTTTTTCTCGGTGCATGATTCGAACGTTTCAACAGAATGAAAATAACACACCTGGGATATTAAAATAAATATTACCGTGGTATTTTTTGAAGCGGTCATAAAACGTTCATAGCGCATCCCCGGAAATATTATTTAACATTCGATAACATCAAACAATACTCTAGGAATTTTTTTTATTTATTATGTAAATAATATTCACGTAACATCCTCGGGATATCGTTCGTATGCAGGGATTCGACCAATGCAAATGGGGAAAATAAATAAAAAATGTCACACGACATCATTCTCGCTGTGGGCAAAACGTCTCTCTTAAATGCAACACGGTTGGTATTTAATAGAGTATATTATTTAAGGTGAAACGTCACTGGATGGCTTAGTTAGAATGAATATAACCTCCTTAAAAATACGTATCCTTAAATATCTTGTAAAATATTACCATCCCACCATAATTTTTTTTAAAATCCAACTAAACTTAGCGCTCAGGGTCAGAATTACAAAATCCAGGGCCGTGTTGGTTGGGAGTTACCTCATAAGTACCGTTTTGTCGAGAGTTATTATTGGGTCCGGCCCAATAAGTACCACAATTCCCGTTATGCACCGGAAATTATACTCATTGTCCCTTGTAAATACCATTTCACATGCATATATATATATATATATAATGCTAAGATAATTGATACAGAAAAAAAAATAAAAAAGTTTCCAAAAAAGCTTAAGCCACCAAAGTGACTCCCGGATCTCCAAAACTTAATTCACCGTGAAAGTAAAATATGTTGGTAACCCCGTGCTCCGGTAAGGGCTACCAACGCCTTTCATTTTTAAGTCAAACAAATAAAATAACGCCCGTAAATCACGGCAGTGATTAATCCAAGCGACCGCGCGGGACCGTCGGAATCGTCGACATCAATAACGGACTTTAATAAGGCCGTGTCTTAAAACGGACGAAACAATTTGGACCTCCCCTTACCCCCCTCTGATTGACACGTAAGGGACCACGCTAGTGGGTCCTCGCGGGGGGGCCCGAAATCGCCCTAAACGTGTTTTGCTCGGAAGGTGGTCGCGCCGGCCGTCCGATATTAAACCTACAGTAATTTATGTCAGCACGAGCGTGCATAATGCAGTTTGCACAAAGCTGCCCGGTGTCACGTGTCGGCTCGTGTCCGGAGCGTGTGCGCGCCGGCCCTTTGCGGTGCCTACGCCCCTGCGTTATTTGGCGCGCTCTAGCATGTAGACGCGAGCAAACGGTACGCCCGGATAACCCACGAGGTTGTAATCTTCCTTATCTTGTTACGTCGCAGGCGCGGGCTGACGATTCCTCGGTCTAAACTTGATCTGACGCGCGAGGCCTTTATTACCGGCCCTAATGCAATTAGGACCAATCAAATAACGGTCTTTGTTGCAAAAACAATTTACAGTCAAATCCATCACATCGGGCTGGGGCGAATCGTCGGCTGTTTATCGCGAGGATATGGACATTTGAGAGTGATTGGGCGAATGGCGGGATTTCGTATTGCGCGGTATTTGGAAGAATATTGAGTAATCGATTTTGAATGATCCTGTCTTAAAAGTTGTGATATGCCAAAGTGGGAGGGAGAGGATTGATAAAAATTACTGATTTTGTTGGTAAAGTGGTTGTATCCCTGTTAGAAAAATCTGGTTGGGATAATACTTAGGAATTTGACAACGGAAATTAGATAGTTTCCTAGGTAGGTTCCTAGGTAGATATAGGATTTTGTATAGTTTCCTAGCTAGGGTCCCGGGTCGAAAACTAGTTGGTTTGATCCTAAATTCCGACCTAGGACCCTAGCTAGGATACTGGGCAAGATCCTATAGCTTCCTAGGAACCTAGCTAGGAAACTAGGCAAAATCCTATAGCTTCCTAGGAAACTAGGCAAAATCCTATAGATTCCTAGGAACCTACCTAGGAAACTAGGCAAAATCCTATAACTACTTAAGACCCCAGCTAGAAAGCTAAGCAAGATCCTATAACTAGGGCAGAATAGGATAGAGTGATTTTTTCTTAAATTATTGCTGCAAACTCGTGGAAAACCATTATAGAACCAAAATTTATCAACTCACCAAATCCAGTCATTAATAATTTTATACCAAAACCCGAATTACCTTAACGATTATAAAGGTATCTCTACCAATAAAATTGATTAAACTTCCTAAATAAAAAAAAATTTACATTCATATTAACAACAAATAAAGGAACACTTAAATTCACATTTAACAGCCGGCTAATCTAACGTAGGAAGCAATAGTACAAATCATCCATCGATTTGCTCTTAGTGCCGCGGGTAGGATGCAAATGATCGGAGGCGCCCCGGGAGAATTCGAAAAGGCGAGATGAAATTTTTCATTCGCCCCATCTCCCCGGGAGTTAGAGCAAACATCGTTGCGATAACTTATTGTTTCAGTTTCCGCGCCGTGAGTCCCGACGTGAAATTGAAATGGAGAAACGCGGAGGTTCGTCGGTTGCGTTCGGCTGAAATCTGACGCGTGCAAAAAAAAAAAAGTGCCACATCCCCCTCAAATTTCTTACCCGGGGGGGGGGGGAGACATATGGGTGGGCGATCGACGGTGGTGGGAATCCCATCTTCCGCGTCACCGATCTCGAGGATCAGCTCGCTTTGGCTGAGGCTCTTGCGCGGAGGATGAGAAGGAGAAGCTCGCGCGCGGAGCGAGTGAGAGAAAGAGAGAGAGTGGGACATAGAGAGGGGCGGGGGAGAGAGGGCGAGAGCAAAAAGAAAGCCGGGTCGAGATGACACGCGTAATCGCGTAATCGTGGCGCGTGCCAAAGTTCAGATCGGGGGAGCTTTACGTGCGTCTACACTAGACACGTGGTAACGTTGCACGCCCCGAGTCAACACCGATCGCAGGTCATCAGGATAACCGGTGATCTTTTTATCCTCGTTAAATAAGCCATTCAAATGGGCGTTGTTTTTAATTTCCCACTCTTAACAAACGGGAAAAAAAATGTGTGTCCTTTCCGCAGGACTCTCTTTCGCCAGAGGTATTATTTGGGTTAAGGAGATTTGGGTTTAGGAGAGGGGTTATCCTCTTGAGGGAAAATAGAATGAGAGAAGAATTTTTGGAAATAATTGTTATCCTGATTTATAATTTGTTTGGTTATCCTAAATTAGAAAAAGTACAAATTTTGACTGGGCCCTCGTAGGGGCCCCGGGCTAAAACTGGTGCCTGTAGGTTTTGCCCTATGCTAACCTAGACATGCCCTTTTTATACTTTGTCTGTTTCAAATGATCGCTTATTAATCTCATTGACAATAAAATCAAGAAACAGACATTAGAAACTATATGTAAAGTAAAATTCAGTCGATATTATTCCACAGTTTAAGCTTTACATACTTATCATTTTAGGATCAATACGATATAGTCCGCATGATCTGGTCACATTCATTTTATGCGTTTATTTGTTTTCCCTTGCAGAGGGAAGAAAAGCAGGTTATTCAAAATATCAATAAAAATGTTTATACATAAAAAAGTGGTTTTACCTTTTAAAAGAAGTTAGGTAGTCTTTTATCTAAGAAACTAGATGATGTACAGTTTCAAAGTCCTGCCTAGGATTCCATTTAGGAAACCAAGGTGGGGTCCTAAAACTAACTAGAATCCTAGTTAAACAACTCTATACATATACATTGATAATAAAAAAAAGTATAAAGTATTACAGTATTACATCGTGCTAATTTTAAAATTAACTATTTAAACCAATAGTTTGACGTTAAATTAATAAATCAAAAAATCTACCAGACATTTCGTTGATATTTCACCATCGAATTTAACCATTAAATTTTAATCAGCTTCAATCTGCAATATGAAAATTGCACGAAATAAATATCTAGACTTCATTGGCAATTTAATTTGGTATCGAAATGTTTGTGGACGCGGCAAAAGGTGGAGAGACAAACTGCATATTGCACTGGCACAGCCGCAAATGGCCCTAATCGTTTGGTATTTTTCTGATGTTTGGAATCGAAGATTCAAATGGACAACGCTTCCCATCGACGGGGCGAGGTGGCCAAGGGTACGGTCCCGAGGACAATGCGCCCGGGGGGGATGATATTGGCAATATTTGGTTTGATCTTTGCGCGATCGCGGACGTGGGGTGCGGCGCCGTTCACATTGGGGTGTCGACCCGTTGAATATTGGAGACGAAAAGAGAATTACCATTTGAATGCGCCTTGCCACTGGTCAGCCTTTGTCACTATAAACGACGCTAACCGCCTCTATCTCCGGCGCCGTATGCTCGCCCGCTTTTCTATTATATTAACAGCGAGATCAAAGAAAATTCAAGAAGCACGAATATCATGCGCGCCCAGTTTCGCCCGAACTTTTCCAATATTTACCATTTTTATCCCCCCTTCCAGGTCCTCGTTCTTTTTTACTTTGTCCTATTCTAGTGTAGACTGTTAAAAGTGTTTCCACATTTTTTTTTCGTATGATTGGTACACCTTTCCCTGATAGGGAATAATATTTGTTAAGATTATTTAATATTTTATACATATTCTTGTAATTTTGTATATTATATTTTAAATTTCCCTGGTAAAAATGAAACAGATATGATCATATATGTTTTTCCTTAATCCATATATGGTCAAGGATGGTTGATATGTGGCAATAATTGATATAACATTTCAGCCATATATGCACGCAAAATAATGGTTTAGACATAGTAGATAAACTTATATGGTTACGAACTTCTGGTCAAATAAACGCGGAAATTCTGTCCGGATTGACAAAATCATTTAGTCAAAACACCTATACAAATTTGACTGAGCGAAAAATTTGCGTATAACCAACTAGCATGTTTTCTTAAGAAAGATATCCGTACACGGAGAAAAAAGAATATTAAAAATTAGAAACCAAAGGGTTTCAAATTTTAATAAACTGAATTCTAATTTTTGACAAACTGTTTATTACATTTTTTGTCCATTAGGTGTCAATATTCAGTGTCTCTAACCTATGCCGTTCATAAGACAGAATGTCATATTGTACA
>JABFPN010006544.1:0-11435 GCA_022817305.1 Leptoteleia sp. ZL-2020 | reverse complement strand
CACACACACATGCGGACGTAAAAACCTGAATTTACACACAATTTCCTAATATGTAAACATAAACAATGAATCGCAAAACAAGGAATAAAAATGTATGTAGGTTAAACATTTGCGCAGTTGAATAATGAAGATTTTGGGGAAGTTGGGTTATAAGTATATAAGTTTGATAGATTTTGAACGCTCCCTAAGATCAAATATAGAATGGAAACGTTCAGAATCTACCTATTCAGTGTTACTAAACCATTCTAGTAACAGTTAATAAACAGTGAGTGGATCATAGTTAGAATTTTTCACCAAGAACCTCCATTTGGGAAAAAGAAGAAAGAAAGAAAGAAAAATAGTTCGACAACGAGTAACATTTCATCTTTGGCTTACCTGGAACAATTTTACCAGTTTTTCTGTCATAAAATGACAGTTTCTTAATTGGATCTGGTGATGTTTTTTGCTGCGGTTTATTAGGCGTGCTCGTAGCTGTTGGTTTTTCTTTTACCGATTCTTGCGCATGAGCCAAGATACATTCATCCGAACAATATATACTCGATGTTCTTGCATTCTTTTTGCAAACAACACACAGCGTTCCACTTGTGATTGAAGTAGATATACTATTTGTAGGTAAAGTCTCAGACGACGCGGACACATTTATGGGGTTTGTAGTTTTATTTGAGGATTTGTTCAAACTTGAACTCGCAGGTTCTGGAGTTTTAACTTTCAACATATTCTTATTTTTCAACTGTTCAGCTTTATTTTCCAAACAAACTGGACATACCCATTCAATACCTTGTACTTCCATTCGCCGACCTAAGCACATAAAATATTTATTTTATAGTAACTAATTAACGTTAACTAATTCAATATACTTTAAATTTTTTTTTAAAATCTCAATAAGTTAATACATTTAAATTTATTTAAATTTTGTGCACAATATACATCTATTTCTACTGTTACAGTTAAATAATTGTCTCGGTTAATTTGTTTATTTAAATAGAAAAGAAAAGGAATGAAAAACAATTTCCTTACCCATTGCTTTACTAATGTTGACACATTTCCCATGGAACCATTCTTTGCAAACATCGCAACAAATCATAAATCGATTATTATGTGGCGTTTTACAAATACACCACAATCTATCCGGATCATCTTCCGAATCGGAATTTTCATCGTTCTCTTCATCATCATCGTCGTCCTCGTCGTCATCGTCCATGTCCATAGATTTATACAGATTTTTGCTGCAAAATTTGTTTAATTCAAAAAAGTATGCTTGTAAAATAATATGTACTAACTTGCAAAATTACTTTCAAGGATATTTTTTTCCTCTTTCTTTCATCATATTTATATAAACAAGAGAATATTTTAAATGCAGATAACTTAAATTAAAAATTGTGGAAACATTAAAATTAACTAATATTTAAAGCTATTCGTTATTTATTTGATAATGAACTTATATCATTGATTTACCTCGCACTGTCATTAGACTTTCTGGTAGGAGTTTGCGCTTTATTAGTTGGATCACTTTTATTAGTAGTCTGAGCTCTCTTGCTGCGTGTCGCAGGAGCTTCAATCGGCGGCAGCGTGATAACTCGACCACCACGAATTATTTGAATGGGTTCCTTCCCTTCGTTCTTAACGAGTTTCTTCTTAAAGTCTAAATTTGATTGAGCCGGTGACGTTGGCATGGGTATTCGTTTGACACTCGGGGTTGTTGGCAACGATGTCGAGTGTGGTTCTGCATTTGGTTTTGCATCCGACACTAATGCAGTTTTTGGTGCGGATGTTGATAAAGGACCGAATGAAGTAGACGGGGATGAAATAAGCGAATCAGAAATTGATGATGTTTGATCCTCCAAAGCGGGCTAAATATTCAAAAAAATAGTTTCATTTAGATAATTTATCACAAATTTGCGCTTAAAAAATGAAGCAGTAAAAGCGAAATAATGGTATCAATTCTCAATATGTTTACCCTGGTTCAAAAAACACAAAGTTTCGACCCAGAAAATTCGAGAAAATTATGAAAAATAAAACGGAAATTTCAAATACGGTATATGAAATTTCATATAATATTGTTCTCAAAACATCGCAATTGTCCCGGACATGAAACAATATAACCAATTGCATCTGACTCTGTATTTTATTTTCCACCATTCATAAAGTTTGTTTCACCACTAATACGCGACATTACAATTTTTTTTTTATTTGTAACTATATAAATTTATAAATTTATTTGAATTAATTTGCCAATTAATATTTATCCGGCTAAAGTAAGTTTGTTAAATTTATCATAATGAATTTTTCACATAATACTTTACCAATAAAGTTATTTTAATAAAACCTTTTATAATCAAGCCTTTCTAACCTCAAAATATACAATATATAAATCACAAAGGAATAATACTAAATGGAGAAATATTGTTTTCGACAGTAAAATTTAATACAAAATAACAGCGAAGAATAAGGGTCAAACGTGTTATGTTTTCTTTATTTATTTTCATTTTCATATATTGTCTTTTGATATTTAATAGGTGACTTACAGAATCGGTGAGATCGACTCCCAGTTCTTCTTGAAGCAACAATGCCTCTGCTAGCAATTCTTCCTCGGGTTTTGTAGCTTCCATTTCAAGTGTGGCCAAAAGGTGCTCCTCACCTTCAATTCCACCTAGGTAATGAAAGAATTGACATTAATGCCACAAAATCACTATTGTTATCGAAAAAAAATTAACAAAATTGACAACATTAGGTGAGAACAACCATATTCCAATCCTTTGTTTACATAACATTTCTAATTTTGTTTTTGTTTATAATACATTACTTATTTTTTAAGTTAACTGTACAAGTTTCTTGTGTTTGTAATAATTGTTAAAAGTTGCACTAGTAAAATTATGTGAAAGTTAAATGTAATTTGAATGCAGTATAAATCTTACTGTTGCATTTAAATATAAATTTAAGTATTTTTAAATATAACAATAATTAATATTTTATAATTTAAATTGATATTTTATAATAATATAAAGATTTGCATTAAATGTGAAGTCTGCAATGTTAAAAAGGAATAAAATAAATCAAACTGGAAATCAGGTTTTGGTTAGAATGAAAAAAATTGTTTACTTAATTAATTTTTATAAAGAAAATCATAATTTAATATTTTTTTAATCATCCGTAAACAATTTTTTGAAGTAACTGAATTTAGAAATGTTTATGTTTTTGTTTGACATATTTATTATATAAAATTTAACACATTGTACATGTTCGATACAGTAAAATAAACATAGGATTAACAGGATGATTTTCCGCTCATCATCGTTTATTCTATAAATAACATTGGTTATCCATTTTTTTATTATTATTTTACAGGAAGAAAGATATTTACGTACAAATAAATAATCCACTTAAAAGTAAAATGTATAATACTGAAAACATAAGGTCGGAACAATATGTGCATAGTTAAATGTATAAAACAAGTTTGTCAATATAAAATTTTATTGAACATAAAACTAAAGTCATGTTATTTACAGAATTGCCAGAAAGGCTTTGCCAATAAAAATATATTGTTAGTATATAATAGTCTTTAAATATGCCATGAACAGCATTTTTTTCAATGTTTATAAACTTTATTCATGTACATAACGCTATATATCTATTTAAAGATTCAATGGGGGTAAAAATGAACGAGTTAAAAAAGTGAAAATAAATCGAATGGAGGCAAATATTAGATACATAATCATTACAAATATATGGCATAAAATTAAATATACCTATTAAAACAAATAATTTAATGTGTAAATTTAAATTTTTAGTTTTCCCACTGAAAAACATTTGTGTAATTATTTAAAAAAAAAATAATATATATTTCTAAATCGAAACGAATAATTCTAATAAAAGATTATCAAGCATTTAAATATTACTTAAAAGGACTTGTAATTTGCAAAATGTGGCGAGGAGATTACATGATTTTTATATTACTACTAATTTTGATGTTAAATACAGTAACAGAGGTCACATTTCCAAATGATTCTTGGAAAACTTAAAATTTAATCTTAAATTTATTATGAACTTTCATTTTTCTAAGTGTCCTTATAAATGTTTAAATTATCACAAACAAATATTGGTAACACAATAAAATTGTTTACTTATACAATGAATGGCATTTAATTATGATACAAAACTTTATTATTAAAAATTAAGAACAAATCACAATTGTTATATATGATTTAAATTTTATAGCCTTAGACCCTTTCGAATTTAAAAATTTGTTTAACTTAATTTTTCTTTGGTGGTTATAGTTATTTATGCACCAAGGGAGATTTGAATGAAAATCCATCCAATCGTGGGAAGTTTACAAACTTCGCCTACAACTTTGTAAACTTCGCGCGAGAGAATGAATTTTCGTGAATCTCCCTTAGTAAATATATAATTTTTCATCACAACGGAATGAAAAACGCCATTATTCCGAATCTCCCTAAGCAGGGAAATGGCGTTTCCTTCCCCATGTGACGAAAAAACATTTTTTTATATTAAAATAAAATAAAATAATGGTAAAAGAAAGATCTAAAAAGTCACAAAGAAAACTACAATGCAATTCATATAATGCTGAATTCAATTTTTCTTTCAAATCTTTTAAAACAATTTTACAAATACTGTCTTGATCTTCAACTGTTCATTAATTAACGAATTACTTAATTTTCAAACAATAGCATTTTGTTTATTGCTTTTTACATTGTAACATGTAATAACATGTAAAAGAAAACATAACACATGTAACAAAATATAATAACATATTCAAATTTATGTTATAATTAAAAGTATAAATTAACAAATGAATACTCAGGATGTTGAAGGTTCATTTTTACCCTTTTTAACATTGTATAAACATATTTACAAGTATATATATATATATATATATATACATATGTATGCATATATATACATATAATATATATCAGTGTATAACACTATATATTAGCAGTCCTTTTTGACAATTTTAACAAGGTTGCGCGGTATTTTTCGTTTTAACACACTGTAAGCATAGATTTTTCCTCTGACCGTCTTGAGAAAGTACGTGTTGTTAATGTCATTCTTAAGTTTTTTCAACCTACCGGGATCTAAAGAGGGTTGCAGCTCATCCGCGGATGGTGGCTTGTTATCCAACGCCGCCTTCGGTTCAACTGCAGGAGCGCTCACAGTGCCCTCTACATGCATTTGCAGTTGCGACTCGACCGACGACGATGGCGCCACCTGTACCAATGGTTTTTCAACCTGACCTCCTGGTGCTACATTTGTATGATTAAAATCAATGGCCGGATCTACGTCCATTGGAGAAGTCTCTGGCGGTGCCACATTTGTGTTTGAAACAACAGTAGGTGGCGTCAGTGTTATTGTAGAGGGTGTTGTAGTCGTAGTAACAGTCGCAGTCGTAATTGTCGTGATTGGAGGATTGGAAGTCACTGTCACAGTTGTAGGAGAATTTGTAACTGTAACTGTTACCGTGGTGACAACAGGGGTAGGTGGCGGTGTTTCAACCGGTTTCGCTTCAGCTCCAACTCGCCTTATTATATCAGGTGTAGAAAACAATGCAGGTCCTAGTGTTTCTGGCACAGGTACCTTGCGATGTTCCTTTTTTACATGTTTCTTTGGAGCTGTAACATAAATGAGTTTTATTTAATAATATTGGATGTATACTAATAAAATGTGACATAAATTAATTAAGAAATAATACTGTTATCTTAGAAGGAGGAAGATATTAATCTAGAATTTCATGAATTATTTTTTAAAAGATACAATTGGAAGTTTATGAAAACATTTACATTTTATGTTAATTACTTTTTATAGCTAATTAATGCTTTCAACAAAGAAGAAAAGGGAAGGCTAAATAAATTTTATGATATAGAAGACATACTATGTTTCATTATATAGTAATTACCGTGCGTTTCAAGAGATTTGGCTTCTGGCTGTTTAGCAGCTTCTGGCTCAACCTTTACTGTCGATTCTTGCACACTTGTACCTGATTCTGATTTTCTTCGATCTTTCTTAATGTCTGGTACCTTTGATTTTGTGGATGAAATTATTTTGGGGCCCAAATTCAAGTGCGCTTGAGCAGGCAACTGAATAACTGATATAATTTTCGGCTGGCCATGAATAATTGTTGGTGAAGTATCCTTTGGTGTCACTGAAGAAATAGTCATTTGTTCTTTGGATACTGTACTTTTCATGGCAGCTTGACTGGTTATTTTTAATGGTTCACCGACCACCTTGCTCTTTGAAACAACCACTGGTTTTTTAAGACTCAAGTTCTTCAGTTCATTAGCCTTCATAATTACGTGTTTCTGAACAAACATGACTTTCTGACTGTTTCGACCTTCTCCAGGTTTTGTTATTATCATATCCCCTTTTATCATATTTGCATTTATCAACTGAGCTTTCACTTCGTTTGTAGTTTTCAAAGTATTGTCTGGAATTGGAACAAGTGGTGGTTCTTGCGCTTTTGGAGGTTCTTCTTTCTTTTTACTTGGTAACGTTCTAATTTTTCTACCTCGAGCTGCAACGGCTGTTTTTTCAACTGTAATATTAATAACATAAGCTTTTAAATTACATTTTATAGTCTTAGATGACGCTTACGTCAAGTTAGTAACTAAATTATTAACTTACTCAAACAATGAAGTTATTGTTGGAAAGCAAACAGAAAAAAATTAATAGATTTAAAGAGTTACAGTTGAGTGGTGTGGGGTAAGGGGCCAGCTTCAATACTCACGACGTATTTTATGTCAGGTTTACAGCTTATATATAAAGAAAAGCTTTCTTAATTCCATAATAACACATTTAATTTGTAATTTTTGCACAGAGATATTCTTTAAATTAAATAATGAATTAATTTATCAATTGTAATTCGGTAAACCTTATTTAATTTATACCATTCAATTTATTCAAATAGTAGTGTAAAACATGGCAAACAGTGTTCTGTACAAGTCAATTTACGCGTTTTTAAGTTGTAAATAATAAATGAATGATAAAAGAATAAATTATTGAAGTGAAATTATTTAAACAAATTATCAACATACCAGGCTTCTCTTCTTTATCTGGACTCTTCATAGCACTGACCGCAGCAGCCATTTCTATATCCAAGCGTCGGACTTGATCACTGTCCATAAATTTGTTTCCACCCCGTCTCCGAGCAGTTGTATTGCCACCTCTTGTAGCGATTCCTTTCCTTCCTCCTCTAACTCGAATTCTGCCTTTTCTAGGTCCTCGCGGGCCAAAATCGTAATCATCATCGGACGGCTCACTTTCCGAAGATGATTCAGAAGTTGACATTTCATCCTCAAGTTCATCTTTACTTTGCGCACCTGAAGAATCTAATAAACCAAAATATTTTATATATTTATTTATTAAATAGTTATTCATGCACTAAGGGAGATTCAAATTTCCCTTGGTAGACATACATAATTTTTCGTCACTAGGGAATGAGAAACGCCATTTTTTGGAAACTCCCTAGGGAGGGAAATGACGTTTTTGTAACGAGTGCACGGAAACTACCCTGTTTCATCCTGTTTAGAAGACGGAAACCAGCTGATTATAGACGAGGATGGAAACTTGCTGGTTACCAAATTTGATAGTTTCCACCCTAGGGTGGAAAACGACTAGTTTCCGTCCGAGTCTCCTTGAAAACAGGGCATTCTCCTTACACTTGTTCAAAAAAATAGTACATACACCAAGGACGGAGCGATGATTAGAGACTGGTGTGAATTGGCCAACTTCACAATCATCTACAATCGCTGTTGCTTCGTCCTTGGGACATAATATACTATTTCCTCCCGACTGACGAGAAGTAAATAAATACATGCTTTATTACAAAATTAAAAGAGTCTTAAAATTCAAGTGGTGTGACTACTTCTTGTTTTTTATTAGCTTGGATCGGTATTATATTTAGCATTCAAATTGTGTAACTCTTGAATTGAGTACACTTACCTTTGTCTGAAAATGAAGTGTTTGATGCATTTTTTGAAGTTGAAGTTGATTTGATGGAATTAGAAAAATTTAAAGACCCTCCACTTCTTCTCGATTGGATTGAATTAGTCTGTTGGTTTTTATACAAAAAAATTATTAGTATATTAAAATGATATCAATTAAGTAAATCAATTATAATAATTAAGAATTAAACATTTTAATGTCTTTCAATAAATAAAATTATTATTAAGGTGAAATCATAGTTGTTTATTATTAGATTAGTTTCTCTTTTGCAAGTTGTTTTCCAAGTGGAAAAAAAACGATTTCCAAAATATGAGCTGCATTACATGATAAAAATGCTGTTTTCAAGATGATAAATGTTCAGCACATGTATATTTTCATTGTTTCGTTGTAAACCAGCTTTAAACTGTATACAATTAAGCAAATTTAAATTTGCTGCCATCAATATTCAGTTATTATTGGTAGCAACGATCCAGATATAGCGTTTCAATAACGAAATAAATGGTCTGATGAAAATGAGGGAGAAAATCTGATAAAAATGAGAGCATTACGAAAGTGAGAATAGTAAAAGTGGAAGCTTATACTGTAGTTTTTTGCCCCGAGTTAAAAGAATCATTTATCATTTCAAAATTTTTAATATTAATTCATTTAATAAAAATAAATTAAAACACCCCAACTCCATAACTACAGCACTGCGATTTCACCTTAAGATCACGCAGATATAATTACCACTCGAGATGCAGTTTTGGGCTTCGTTAAAGATGTTGCTGTATTGCTGTTAATCCCTGTGGAATTTGTATGCTGCGATTGATGTGATGATACAGATTGTGCAAACTGTGAATCCTCAAGTGTTAAAGAATCTGTATCGGGTAATGGATTACTTGGCTTTGGATCTTTAGGGGAAGATAGACTAGTATAACTATGATCCAATGCTATGCATCTTCTTAAAGCATTTTGTTCATCTTCTACTGATAGCATGTCTACAAAGAAGTTTTTATATTATTATATTTTTTGAATGAAACTGTGCTTTAAAATAAAAAAAATAATACCACATTTGAAAAATTACTAAATTATGATTATATAAAAAATGATATCACATAATAATTAATGATTGAAAAGAAATATTACTAGAAATCTTTGAATTAAATAAAAATTCACTTTTACCTAACATTGCCGCAACATTTTCACCAAGAACTTCCTTAGCTCTTTCGCTCCTTAAAGCATTTTCTACTTGTTCCATCGATTCTGGATCAATTAACCAATCCTGATCAATTAATCCAGGTGTTTCTGCATTTGACGTAGATCCAGTAGATACATTATTCTGGGCCTCAAATTCACCCGGTGATGGATCGACAGTAAGTATTGTTTCTTCGTTGAAATGACTTAATCTGACAACATTCACATCTGGGTTGCTCTCGTTTACTAAAATTTTAAATTAAAAACAATCAATAAAGTAAACACAAATAAATGCA
Organism: Leptoteleia sp. ZL-2020; assembly: GCA_022817305.1. Classification (NCBI taxonomy): domain Eukaryota; kingdom Metazoa; phylum Arthropoda; class Insecta; order Hymenoptera; family Scelionidae; genus Leptoteleia; species Leptoteleia sp. ZL-2020. Next base: position 2,010 of record JABFPN010006544.1, on the reverse strand, counting down.
AAATTCAAGTAAAATTTGTATACACCATAAAGACCTAAATTACATACTAATATCATTTTACATATATATATATATATGTCATTCAAATTGATAAAATTACAACTTTATACTTACAAATTACATTTTGAAGTGTTTCTTGATCTACTTGAAGAGTTTTATCATCTTTATATAATATGATTAATGTGTTATCCTTTTCACTATCCTGATGTTCTACAATATAGGAGCTGGACATATTTGTATTGCTGTAATAAAAACAATTAATAATTATTAATGTATATAACTGTAATTAGAACAATTAAAAAAAGGTATATATAAATTAATATATTTATTTTCTTTTTTTTATTATTATACTAATGTATATTAATATAAAAAAAATAAAAAAAAATAAATATATATATATATACATATTTAAAATTTCATTAAAATGCAAAGTAATAATTTTCATTTTACAATTTAGATAATTGTAATCAAATGTACAGTAAAATTACTTAAATTACACCTCACATTTTAATCAAACATTACATCAAAATAATAGGCATCAATCACTCTTAAATTTTAAAACAAATCAATTTCTTAATTTAAAAAACCCTCCAAAAACTAAAAATAATTTAATCAACAACATAAATCAAACTGTGCATAAACACAAAAAAGTAAAAAAAAATGTTAATAAAATACTTCCTTATTAATCGATCGACGAAAAAAAAAAACAACAAATAAAATAAATATCACGATAAATAAAGGAATTAAAAAAATCCCTCCAAAAAGGTTATTAGCCCCGAATGGGTGTTAAGATGGAACATACATGCACGTACGATGAAACTAAACGTTGCAACGGTTAACCGACGGTTCGCAATTGTTATCAGACGTTCGGCCTCTTGTGTAACGTGAAACTCGCGGAATTCGATCAAACACAAGTCACCGCGGCGACCTTTTTTATCGGACAACAATGAGGGGCAGTGGCTCCGCACAAATTGGCCCGATGTCGGCGCGAATGCGCAGAAAATCACGATTGAGATGGCGTTCGCGTTTCGTCACAGCGCAACAATTGCCGCAAGTCCGGTCGGCCTCAAGCGCAACGATCATTTACGCGCGGAAATAAACAGACTCGTAGCACGGCAGCCATCTTGTTTGATGGCCAAAGCCAAGGTGCCAGAGCCTCGGCGTTCCCCTCCACTTTACTTACTTTCTTGCCTCGTATCGAACGATTCCACAACAATGCACGCGTTCGGGATTGAATTGTCTGACGTTTACGAAAGTCCGTGCGGTGACATCGCGAAATAAAGCCGCGTTTACTCAGCGACACATCGTCGTGCGTTTCTCCCCGTGGCTTCGTGCGCATGGACGCTGCGCGCCTTTTTATTGCACAACTACAATAGACGCGCAACCGCGCAACCAAAACACGCGGCTCCGACTCAAATTAACTGCTTTATTTATTACCGACTGATCGGCTCTATTCGTCGTATCATAATCGCTTTCAGACAGCTATTTCATTAAATTGTTAATTGAAGTTAAATATTATTATATTGTTTCATTATTGTTTTGAGTATTATATAAGTATTATATAAATTAAAAAATATATAGATTTATTTTATCGACCGATGGTCTAATACCAAATAGTTTGTGCACTAAGGTAATGCTCCAAGCATAGGTAGCGCCCTGCAGTATCGGCTTTGATGTGCTTTTAAACAATATTGTTGACCAAGTGGTGCATTCTCCTGACTTAAAATAATAGATAAGTTGGTTTAAGTTACTAAACGTATAATATTGGAAACATCAACTTATGTTTTAGAACACATGATTCCGGAATCAATCGCGGAATCAGGCGCTCCCGTAAGCATCCAATGTACACCCAGTTCAAACGATTCGTCACCCACCTAAGTTTAATGTAAGAGAGTTTAAGTTGGCTTTCTGCCAATGAAAGCAGATTTAGAAACGCAGCTTAAAGATGTGTAAGGAATAGCGAACGCTTTTTCTTTAAGCTGCGTTTCTAAATCTGCTTTCATTGGCAGA
>JABFPN010006543.1:0-11437 GCA_022817305.1 Leptoteleia sp. ZL-2020 | reverse complement strand
TATATAAAACAGATATAGAACAGATATGGGGCATGTATGGACCATATATCAAACGTGTATTAACCATATATGGAAAGTGTATGGACCATATATGGAACGTATATGGAACGTATATGGACCATATATGGAACGTATATGGACCATATATGGAACGTGTATGGACCATATATGGAACGTATATGGACCATATATGGAACGTGTATGGACCATATATGGAACGTGTTTGGACCATATATGGAATACATATGGAACATGTATGCGGCATATATGAAAGATATATGGATCATATATGGGGCATACATAGAACAGATATAGATCATATATGGGGCTTACATGGAACAGATATGGATCACATATGAGACGTACATGGTGCAGATATGGAACATATATGAAACATATACGGTAAATATGGAAGAGATATGGAACATATAGAGGCCATATATGGAATAGCTGTGGGACATACATGGGGCAAACATAAATTTTTACCTAGGTTGTTCTATCGCTTTAACCATTAATAAACATAAACCAAATTGTCAAACATTTTCTTCGCTCTTAACATAGAATAGAAGTGTTTATATATTTTCAGTCACAAATTATATTTCTTGTTCCCTTTTTATTATAATTTAATCAGATACTGTATCATATTATAAGGAATAATACACATGCACACATATCCCGGTGTTAATATAAAATACAGTAACAACTACTGATAAATTTCTCACAGTACGAAGCAGACCCTGAAGAAAGTTGAGCGTTAATTAAAGTTTTGCTAATACGAAAAGAGGAATTGGCCGGTAACCAATGCTCCGCGAGGTTGTCAAATAAAAATCCAATTATCCCGCAATACATTCTAATAATTTCGCTCGTTTCATTTAGAGTAGCTGTTACATAGAAACGCCATTAATATCTCTATAAATATTGAAACAACGGTACCGCGATATGAGATTTTTTGCAATTTACGCGTCCCAAATTGATTTAATGGAATAGGAGGAACAATTGATTTAATTTTCTATTTGAAAACCTTAAAATCGAAAGGAGGAGTCTTTTGTTACGCGCAATGTAACCAAGGCACTTTTAATTTACACTTCAAAGTGAAAGAAAATTAATTGCATTTGCAAAAAGGATTTTTTGTAATTTAAAACGAATATATGAATTATATTCATCCAGCTGTACAGTTAGATTAAAAAAAAAAAAAAAAGAAAAACAGGAAACAAACAATGTACACTGAAATGTATAAAATTTAAGGTTTGCAAAATTAACAAAGAGTATTACGCGTTACGTTTGCATGAAGTTAAAAGTTCGTAAATCTTACAAGCAGCGTCCAAACTATTCCCGTCGATAGCCATAACGGAGAAAACAGAATTCCATTGCTCTCTTTCCTGCCAATTACAAAGTTACAGTTCATATCTACTTTAACGAGCCGCGCTTCGACTTCCTCCCCGCGTCAAACCAATTTGCATCTATCCCGCCCTTCCGGCAAAAGTATTCAGTATTAGCTGGTCGACATTTGTAAATACGCTGATTCGGTTGGAATCGTCGATTTACATACTTTTGTTACAATTGTTGTAACGGTTGGCGCGAACGGATTAACCCTCGTCCAAAGCAAACATTTTATTCGATATTGTCAAGCAAATAAAATATAAAAATATTATTCAAAGTTAATTCATTCGACTCAACTCAATTTTTTGTGAGTGCAATCAAAATGTTTATATTTCCATCAAGTGTTCCCTATAAAAAATTGCTAGAGTGGATTTAGTGGCCTGATTTTGGTAGAGTACAATCTGCTATACTATGGTAAACAAATAAGGACATATGGGTTCGGATTTGGCTATGAATAAAAACTGAAGATAACCGGATGTAAGACATGTTAGGTACAATATTAATGACAGAGTTGATCCAGCCTCATACACGCGGAAAAATAAATCAATTAATATTCCCATAAAAAATTGGATTCCAACCCTAGAAGACAATATATGAACATATTTACAATAAAATATGAAAGAAATACTATAATAAAGCATTTATTCCAAAAAATCTGTAAAAATTCCAATAAATTTATAAGAAAAAGTACCTTCATTTAGCATTTATTTCATATTTTATTACAAGTATATTTATAAATTATCTTCTGGGGTTGGAATCCAATTTTTTATGGTAAAGTTAACTCTATTTTTCTGCGTGTGTCAGTACTGTTATGTACAATGTCATTAGTTAGACAGTACCAGCTTAGTACACTGAGAAAAATAATATAGTAATCCTGGACTCTATGTGTTCCTGTATAAAATAATGCTCGACAATGTGAAAAGAAGTACCACAGTTCTGATAATTGATACTTGAAAAAGTGACACTGTTTACCAGACTGTCTGGCAAAGTTCTTAACATTATCACATAGAGTCTCAGAATGCCAGAAAGTATAGTAACTCTTATTATTTTATTTTTCTCAGTGTATTATCACTCCAGTACAGATTTGTACTGGCCCAGCATTGGGATGTCAATTTGCCAGTACTGGTATCTCTGCCAGTATCGATACAACATTTCCTACTGGATCTTTTTGTTACATATATTAACTAAGCTAAACTAAAAGGAGAGAAAAGATCTAATAAAAATTACTATAGTAAATAAGTGCAAATATACTTGAAAAAATTGACAAAATTACTATATTAACTTAGCAAAAAGTATCAATTCTGCCAACAATTATGTTTGAAAGCTGATAATTGCCAAAATGCTGACACTTTTTAGTTACTTAAAAAAATAATTTCGCAATTTCTTCAAGTATACACCCAATTTACTAACAATCTTAGTAATATTTATATTTGCCAAAAAACTCCGACTAAATTAATCCCAGTTGCACTGAATCTTTCTCCGAATCTATGCATCTCGCAAGATAACGAATTTTGTTTTACAGCTCGAACGACAACGCTGCTATACTCGTCCGAGTTTTAAAGACGCGCGCGCGCGCGCGTTCGATTCATGCTCGTGCGTTTATTACGGTGCGCCCCCTGAAGGGATAATCCCGCGAGACGACAATAAACTCGTGTATCGCTAACTTCTTGTGTGGCGCACGTCTCTGCAATTTATCGTCTTGCCGTAAATTCCGTTATAGTTTCCGCTATGAAAACACACAGCTGTCTGGCAATTACACGTTCCGCGAGAAAAACGCTTTATACTCGCGCCGTCATTACCGCGTCGCTTTTCCCGATTTCCATTGCCGCCGCGGCCCACATTATTCCCTCCTTTCATACGCGCGTCGATTACCACGATGACGGTAAAACTTTGATGCCGCTTCAAAGATTGGCGAAATAAAAATAAAGAGGAGGATTCGAAAAGAAATGTCAAGTCTTTTTCATCCGTTCCTTTGTTTCCGCTATTTTTCTTCATTTATTTACCACTCATTATGAGCAACATAAGAGCGAAAAACAGATAAGACGAAATCTAAAACTGAAATCTGTTTTTTATCTTTCTCCTTGTCAAAGGGACCAGGAGAAACTGGCAAAATAATAAAGAAATAGAAATATAACGAAGGTGAGAATATGGATCTGTATTTTCGAGGAGTGGTATGAGATTCGAACTTGAAAATTCCTGTTTAGATTTATTGTAAAAGGTTCTTTAAAAAAAAATTGAATTTCTTTTCAAATAATTCAAGTCTTTTCTTGTACTCGGCAAGAGATACATTGAGGGGAAAAGTTTTCCTAAAAATTACCGTACCTTCTGGTGGTAGAAAGATATTTTCTAGTGCCCTCTATTTTACCATAGAAAGTCTACACTAAAAAAATAGAGATCAACTCCATCGCGAACTTAAATACGTATATCATGCTGAGTTTTAAATAAATGTACGATTTTTTTTTCAATAAGGTGATATTGCTGGAGTACAGTCAATTCCACGAAGGACTAAGAACACCTTACATACAATTATATCAACTACAGAAATCTTGATTTCAGAGCTGGTTGGGATTCGTTGAAGTAAAAATATAACAAGTGCTAAATTGAGTTCCTTGCAGCTTGTTATCAGCATAATTCGTTTGATCTCAGTAATTATATGCAAGCTGGTCGTGAAATCAAAAATAGCTCATGAATTTTTTCCACTTTAATAAATACGTCTTAATCATCCATATTCGTTGACGTATTCGAGTTGACGTCCATTAAAAAAATAAAGTATAGATAAATATTCTTCGTTTAATCTTTTAAATCAACGCGAAAAATGATAACTTGCGTCGAGATTTATTGAAGTATGCACTCATTAAAATGCCCCGTATGTTAACAATGCTACCGAAGTAAGGTGACAAGCACGGTAATATTTACTCAATTTTTATCGCCGGGGGGCAGCAAAGCGTAAACTTTCAGCTAAAAGTGTATTTTTAACGAACGTCGTTGAAACTATTCACTTTCCGCCTCGGACTTCGAAACGTTTTACAGGATAAGATTCTTTTCAATTTAAAAAGCGCTCCCCGTTTGCACGTTTTCAATAAAAACATTATTTGCCAGGTGCTGGCCACTCGAGTTACTTTACGCTTCGAAATCAAATAGTAATCGCAAGGAAATAAATATGAACTTGAAGAAGCACGTTTCTCATACCGTTCCAATTAGTGAACGGGTTTATTGTATTCCTCGTCATGCGCATCCGAGCAAAAAGCTTTAAAGTTAGCAGAGCAAGATAAGCCGAGACACTTTTTCTTTTTTTTTCTTTTCATTTCCTTAAAGATGATTTTATGACCTCGTGATTACTTTTTCATTTCAAATTGTTGGTTGGAATTGAAACGGTTAACGATTGCTGAGTAATATTTATCGAAATTAATATCTAATAAAGAATTAATTATATAAATACAGATGATTACTAAAAATGATTTTTAACTGGTATGATTTTTCATTTCGCAACTTTTGCAGGGTAAATAAGAAAGTTGTAAATAAAAGTGTAAATACAGAAAAAAAATTCGAATAATTTAATAGGAATAAATCTCAAAATCAGTTTTGTTTAATGAAAATAATTTAATGAAAATGATTTTCGTATTTCATTTTTTTTTTTTTTTTTATTTAAACGACCCTTTGAGTTATAAAACATTTAAATTATCTAACTTTCTTTTGTCTATTTTTCATTAATAAATTAACTTTGCTGGTAATTCGTTAGAATTACTAACTAATAGTTGGATTGATTTAAAGGAATTGGAAAAAATTGCGAGTGCAAATTTTGATTAAAAAGCTTCGAATCTTGTGAAATTAATTTAACGAAAATTTAAACTGCACGATCGAGCAAGATTTAGCTCGACTACTTCTCGCGATTCGTGCATTTCGTACATTCCATTGTAAATTTGTCGCGGCACCTACATGATACTAATGCTCCGTAGCCGCCACTCGAGGTCTCTTTTCTTTGTCTCCGCAGTTTTTTTCTTGCCACTCGAGTTTTCCGCCGCGCACCTTTCTTGTTCCGTTAATCATCATTCTCTCGTTCTTCGATCCCCGAGCCAAATGTCGCGCTCGTTCCTATTTGTCATTCCGTCCTTGAAAAATCGACTTACATTTTCCACGTAAAAGGTATTTACGAAAAGGCTCGAGCGCCATTTTGAGAGGCAAAATTACATTAAGTTTCCCTGGGAATAGGGACAACCCATCGTTCCATAAATTTCATTAATTATAAACATAAAAGTAATCCGCGTGATTAACAATTCGATATTCATCAGGAAATTTAATAACATAACACCGAGAAAAAAATAATAGTAAAATTGAAAACATTTTATAATCATTTAGGGATTATCTGAAAGATACAAATTATTACTACATGGAGAAAAAAATTAATATAAATTACTAGCATTTTTAGTAAGGTGGACATACACTGGAAAAAAATTGAAAAATTACTATCTTAAGCGAGTAAAAAGTATCAACATTTCGAGATATATTGTTAGCTGTCAACAAACTGATACATTTAACCAACTTAAGATAGTACACTGAGAAAAATAAAATAATAAGAATTACTATACTTTCTGGCATTCTGAGACTCTATGCTCCAATGTTAAGAACTTTGCCAGACAGTCTGGTAAACGGTGTCACTTTTTCAAGTACCAATTATCAGAACTGTGGTACTTCTTGTCACATTGTCGAGCATTATTTTATACAAGAACACATAGAGTCCAGGATTACTATATTATTTTTCTCAGTGCAATATCTCAAATTTTTCAAAAAAAAGGACCAGTTTACTAACAGTGCTAGTAATTTTTGGTACATATTTTCTCTCTGTGTATTAACAATAATAATCTTTAATACTTTTAAATTGAAACCATATATGAATTTGAATATAATTTATTGTAATGATAAAAATATTGTAAATTGTTAAACTATAATAAAAATAATAATTTATGATATTCCTTCTTCCTCGGTGTAAGCAATATTTCCATATTATTACCAAACATCCCACCTAATAATCACGAAAAGTATAAAACAATAAAAAAATTAAATTAAAATTAAAACCTGCTATCAAACGATAAAGATTAAATTACAAATACCGATACTCTTATTTTTTTAACCCATCAAAATTCTCGGGGGCGAATCGTACTCGACAATTTAATATCGCAGATCAAAAATGTCCCGACAAAATGTGTCCCTCACAAAGTGAACTGATAATTTGATACACGAGGAACGTAAAAGAAATAGTTTCTTTGTCGTCGCCCCTCCGCCGCTTTTATTTGCCTCGTTCTTTCGCGATTTCGCACCCGCCCCCTTTTTACTTTATACCTTCATACTTTCACAGAGCTTCGGGCATGTATCGTCGCAGCGACGCTTGATAGCAGCCTCTCCACTATTCCCATGGAATTGTCCCCTTTACCCCCCCCCCCCCAGTCTCCCTCTTGATATTAAATTATCGCGAGCACATCGGCATTTAAGATAACGGTCCGAGATGTTCCTTATCGTCCGTTACGAATATTTTTTCGGCGCCCAAAACACCCCCCCGGTACGTGAGGGGTGAATTATTTCGAATGCGAAGCGATTACAACGTAACTTTGGAAAACCACGCGCCGAAGCAACGAGGAAGTTGTTCCGCAATTATGGAGTAGTTATGTGCTAAACGCGCAGAGTTGTTGTAGTAATTGTAGGAATTTTTTTCTTTCTTTCTTCCCCCTTTTTCCTTTTTTTTTTTCTCTTTTTTCCTTTGGTGCAATTCTGACAGTTTAGGTGGTCGCGTTGAAAGCAAAAGTACTTCAATAATGGAGCGAACAATGTCGGGGAGGTTTAAATGCCGAAAGAATGGAAATGAGGGAATAAAAATAATACTGCAAACGTTAAGGTAACGATGTCATATAATAAAATAGTTGTCGAGACCTAAAATCACTCCAAATATACAAACTTTCAGTATACTGGCACTTGAGGTTGGATGCTTTGGCTGTTTGTACAAATTTGTACAAATATCATGGAAATATCGTACGTATGATGTTTGATCGACTTTTAGAAAACGCACAGAGAAGAAGTTTCATTTGCAACAACAGAATTTCGTGTGTTTGTATTGAAAGGACAGGATTTTTTGTTATAACTAACTAGACGAATGTACAGTGAAAAAAGTGTGACAGGTGATGGTACTGTTTTTAACGTTTTTTTCAGATACGTGTCAACTTTTCAATAAAAGTTACTGTTTACATTTTAAAATGGAAAAATTTCTGTTTTAAATGTAAATGTGACAGTTGAAAGCGATTCCTTTGTAATCAAAAACAGTAATATTTATAAAAAGACGCATTTCAAACAAAATTGAATGCAGTAATATTTTCTGTCATATTTTTCTCTAAGACGTGTCAGGCTTACCAACGTCACAATTTATATTGTATACATAAGTATATAACTGGTACAATTACACTTAGAAAAATATGACAAAAAAAATTACTGTTTTTAACTGTATTTCAGCTGAATGTCCGTCTTTTAATAAAAATTACTGCTCTTTAAAAACAAATACATTAGTTTTAAATGTTATATTTATAGATAAAACAGAAAATTTTGCTTTTAAAAGACAGTAATTTTTATTAAAAGACGGACATGTGGCTGAAATACAGTTAAAAACAGTAATTTTTTCTGTCATATTTCTCTCAGTTTAGTTACGCGGTACTGGCCCAGTTTTAGTTCCCAGCTGTACTGGGAAATAAATCTGCCAGTACTAATAACTCTGTCAATATTCTTGTACCAGTAATAATACTATAAAACATTTCCTACTAGGAACAGTTAAACAATATTAACCCACTATTACCACTCTACTACAAATTTATACTGGCTCTATATTGGGCCAGTACTGGCAACTCTGACCCCTAGACCATGACTTTACTAACTCAATAGAACATTTCCCACTGGCCATTTATTATTACAACTGTCATTATCTATCAATAACATTGACCCAACCTTACATTACCCCTATCCAAACATTAATTTAACGTTAAAATGAATTAATCGACTGGTTTTAATGGAGAGCCAACACTAAAATGAGGTCTAATGAACATCGCTACAATCAGTACGCCCTTCTACAATTCTCTCATTCTTTCTCCGGGTAATGATTAAAAAAAAGCGTAATTGATCGAAAACGGATCCGTAGACGCGAAGTTAATTGCAATCCGCAGTTATCCAACGACTCCTCTCCTAATTATACAGTCGCGACGAAACCCAAAGCTTACTCGGTTTGATTAAAATAAAAGTCGAGAGCAAAGCGAACGAAATGCCGGGCTTTTCGCTGCCGATGTGCCCGTGTTTTGATAGGTTCCCTTGATCAAATGTCCAACAGAATGATACTCTTGTATTTCCCGAAAGATATCGACCCCGAAAGGGCCAATATCCATGCGTCTCACGGCGAGCGGTGGCGCGGGAATGGGAAATTTTAAATAGAGTTTGAAGGAAGAGCGAGGCGAGCAACCGACTTGGGGTTTCCAATGACAGTCACTTATTATTATCGGATATCCCGACACACTCGCAAGTTGAGGTCGAGCGTATGCCAATACGCACTGATATGCATCTCAGTCTCGACGAGGGAACAACGTCCTATTGGATTTCTTCCTTTGTCGTGACATTTTTCGCCTACAATATTCGTTGATCAATCGTATATTAATTTCAATTTCAAAGACCGGTCGGTTGGTACGAGCTGCAATAAACTTGTACGAGGGAACGTTTCGGAAATGCAGATCATTCGTTGAATAATATATTTAATATATAATATTAAATATATTAATAGGTGATATGTATTTAATATATATAGTCGTTATTTAATGTATAAGATAAATCGATAAAGGATGATTATTGTACGTAAATTTTGCAAAAATGTCAAAATTCCAATTACAGACTTTATTTCAATGTATATGTAATATTAATTTAAGGTACTATTAATGTTAAAACACTAGTCGGAGACAAAAGATTAATAAAAATTACTGCCATTGTTACAGACACTGGTAACACTTGCAAAAATTGAAATATTACTATCTTAATTTGGTAAAAAGGATCAGCATTTTGACAACCATTGTCATTAAACAATAATTTTTGTTAAGTTTTGCCAATTGATAAGTTTTGCTAACTTAAAATAATAATTTTTAAAATTTTATCAAGAAAAAGTCTAGTTTACTAAACATGTCAATAACTTTTATTAATCATTTCTCTCCGTGTAATTAATATTTTACATGTATGTTTAATGTAATAAAGTTACAAGAATAATTACTATGCTTTACAAGAATACTGAGCTAAAATGTGTTGATGTGGAATTTTAATAAATTAGTAGTGAAAAGAATACAGTATTCGTGAAATTTATTAGCGTTCAATATAGTAAAAATTGTAAGACATTTGCCATTACTTTGACACTTGCCAAGTAATAACGATTCACGATACGATTTTACGTCAGTGTCGTTATAAGTTTAGTAATTTTTGTCATAACTTTTTTCTAAGTGTATACACACAAACTCTTATATTACAACTTTATAAGTTCCAATTGAAAATATTTATGACATAGATGTCAGAATTTTATTATAAAAAAAAAGTTAAAAGATTAAAGCTCAGAATTATTGCCACTTTTGTAGCAAATTTTTCATTAAAATTACTAAAGAAATACTTTGATATTAAAAAAATTATGTTTCTGACTTGAAAGTACGTTAAAAAATAATATTGAATATAATTACCGCGAAAAAAGCTAACTTAAAGCTGAATATTGTGAAAATTGATGAAACTGATATAATGGAGGGAAAAAGGAGCATCAGCTGACCAGCAGGCGGCATAGTTCGGCGAGTTTAAGGCGATCGGTTCGACGTTAAGTTGCGCCGCGAATCCCTTAAGAGGTTCGAAATTCGTTTAGGAAAGTTTCCTCCCCTTAATTCCGGACAAAGTTATTTCCACCGCGAGGAGCGCGCGGGCGATCGATAATCGTGTACTCGTTGCGTCGACGAAGCGGCCAATTATTTGCCGCGCCACTCATTTCGCGAGCTGAACGAGCAGTTTGAATTTTCTATCTTTACATGCATGTTAAGTTCTTTGTGCATTTTCATTCCGCAAATATTCATACAGCGTTTACCTTTTCCGCGACGAGAAACGACAAGAACCGTTGGTTTAATTAACGAAGCAACGGATCGCGTTTGATTGGCCAACCAGAATGAACAGTCGATCAGATTAATTCTCGTTGATCCGTAAACAAATCATTTATGACGCTAATTATTATAAAAAAAACATCCTAAAGGATTAGGACTGATAAAAACAAAAAAGAAATAGATAAAGAGGTGAAATTTAGAAAGGAAACTTGTATTAATGGTTAAAATTCCTATCCTCGTAAAAATAGATAAACACCCGAGCACTGGCACGGTACCAGTTAGCGTTGGGCGACCATTGGCAACTGACCATTGATCCAGATCTAGAGTTAAAATACTTTTTAATTGCTCCAATATACACTGAGAGAAAAATTTTGAAAAAATTGTTATTTTCCGTTGTAATTTAAGGACACGATGGACAAGGTTGCAAATAGTACAATCAAAAATTGTACAAGGTATTCAAACATTTGTAAAAATAAAGTGAAAAAACATAATATTTGTATCTTCAAAATACAAAAAAAAAAGTTTCAAACATTTTTCTCTCAATGCAACTGGAAAATGAGGTAATTTATGAAAAAAAGTTTAACGTCACAGTCTGTCACCAAAGTTATACAACTTAATTAGTGAATTTATATTACCATATTTTTTAAATAAAAGTACGTTTTAACTATTCTTTTAAAAGTTATATAAAATTTCGGTATGATAGTATAATAACTGGTATGCTATAGAGACAGAAACGTGTCTTGACAATTTTATATTAAATATACATTATTCAAATCGCAATAAAATGCGCGATTGCTTAACCCTTCATTCATCCTACCGGCTAAAAACGTGTTAGAATTGTTCTAGTTTATATGTGTTAGTGCAGCCAATTAGAACGCTCCCATTTAATCACGTGGTCCGCATGCCACTTTCTGGCCAGTATA
>JABFPN010006542.1:0-11438 GCA_022817305.1 Leptoteleia sp. ZL-2020 | reverse complement strand
AGTACGGCCAACGTTATCATCCCAGTACTGTGCCAGTACTGGCAGACAACAGAATCTGTACAGCTGCCAGTACAGGCAGTACGGCCGCCAGTACTGGGCCAGTGCTGGGCCGTATTGTAATTTCCACATGGGCTGCTATGATTCAAAAAGTTGAACGTTATGAAATTTTACTATATATTATTCAAGACAATTAGATTTAATTGTAATAAATTTAAGGATTATAGATCATTTAAAATTGGGGAAAAGGCACTTATTGGAGTCATTTTATTGGAATTTGCAAAAAGAATGAAAACTGAATAAACTTAACTAATAGTATTTAATAATTATAATAATATGTACCGATATTAATTTATTATATTATTATTATTTATTTGAAATTTTAAACACCTAAAGTTGATTATTAAATGACGCGCTGGCAAAAGAGTCGCAGTTATTCTTGCGAGTCGTCTCACGAATTACTACGATTGATACTAATGTCAGAAAAATAATAAGATTAATAATCAACAAGAGGATGCGACGGACTTAATCCTGTCAATAGGCAACGACATAAATCGTAATCCTAGTCAGGGAAGTCGCGCCTCGTTAACGCGACGTCTTTCAATAATATAGCGACTGACAGGATAACATTTGGACGGATCGCGCGAGTCCGCACAGAAATCGCGAGCAATTCATTATCATGTGAATACATTATCGATACCTTGATATTGAAATATAACGCTGCCGATGGGATAAATAAACAATTTCGTAAACAACGTGATTAATTTCTGCGAGTAATTAAGCGCGAATTCTGAAGTGTTTGAATATATAATATTTAAATTAAACTGTATATTTTCATTAACTTCTTAAAAGAAACGTATTTTAATGTCTGTGCGCATGCGTGGCCATTACAATTAATATTAATGCCAAAAAAATTATGACAGGATAAAGTAAAAGGATATTAAGAATTACTAAATTTTTCCTAATTTTCACAATATTTTGTAGTATTTTTACCTTAGTCTTATAGGAGTTATAATAAGGTAAAGAATCTTGTTCTCATCATTAAGTAATACTACAGTTATGAAAACAAATGCTTTTTCACTTGTCGAAGAATACATTGTTTAATTTTTTTTAATTTCAACCGATTATATAACAAATATTCTTAATCGCTTTCTTAAAAGACGATATAAAGACCGTGTAAACTGAAGTATGAGTTGTAAAAACCGGCTCTTAACCGGTCGACTCGCCATCAGCCAGTCTCTTAAACATAAACGGATTTTGCTTACACTCGCGTAACGCGAAAAATTTGCAAAAATAATGCCTATATGTAACTAGCGAACCCGCCAATTCGGGCCACGCGTTAAATGACGCAATTTTTTTATAGCGTTTTTTTTTTGTGGCTCGTGGCAGTTTATTAGGAAACCGAGGGAGGGAGACGCACATTTTTCACCCAATTTGAATAAAGTGACGCGAAAGTCAAACGGCACAATGGACGCGTGTTACGAGAGTAGTCGTCCGTTCATTTATTTTTCTTTCGCGATTACGTAATAGCCGTCGCAAGTCGCCGTAAATCACGGCAAATCCGAGTAATTATGTGTCGCCGCTTTTCCAATGAAACGCGGATAAAGCAACGCGCCGGAAAAATGTTTATGATCGTGAGAAGCGGCGGCTTAATCAAAGTTTCAAGCATGCGCGCAATTTTCATTGGGTTTAACCGAATAAAAAAATCCTAAGTAAAAATAAAATATAGGCGTGCCGTAGAGAATAATATATATGGATCAGGACAAAATAATATTGGCCCGATTTCTGACTTGCCAGGTCTGGACCGTATTACGGATAAAACGAATTCTATTAATGTTACGGAATAACAACCTGATTAGTCCTTTTTCAGCTTTTCGTAATCGAACCTCGATACAAGGTGTGACGCAAAGAAATTTAATCGTCCTGATCGCACTCTTAAAAGTGTTCCATGTCAATGAAAACATCTATCTTTTTGGTAATGATGCAGTAATGAGCAAATAATGTTAAACAAAAATGACTTTTATTTAAAAAATCTAATCTTTATAATAAAAATTGTATTCAATTTCAATACAATCAAATTTTTTTTGTTAAAAAATAAATGGTTACATATGGTAATTCCGATAATTTTTTGTCAATTAAAAAAATTACTGTGCTAGAACTTTAATACGCAGCTATGTATACAATGCAGGAAAAATTATCGTGCAAGTACAACAAAAAATGTAGTGAAAAACACCAAAATATTTTTACTGTTCTGGCATGATCACTTTTCCTATATTGTATACTTGGCTGCACATTAAGGTTCTAGCACAGTCAATTTTTAATGCATTCTTTTTGTTCAGTGTATGAACTTTATGTTAGCATTACCATACAATATATCAATTTTTTTTATGAAACTTTCCTCTTAGTATGCAACATTCGATCTGGAAAGCTAACTGAAAATGAATACTACTATATGGTTTCCAGATCAGAGCCATTTTTCAACCCGATTACCATTTTAACTGGGAGATGATCGCGAGACGCATAGAAAGCGCGACCGCGCATCAATGTCGGGCCACCAAAAGGAAAGTATTCCTCGGCACGAAATTTGTTTCGCTTTATGTCATCCAGTAAGTATTTGCCGGATGACATAAACTGGGGAACTAGATTGGCTTTCAAATATCGCGTCGCACGACAATAAGCCCGCGGACCAATTGAAGTGTCGTTTCGTGTTTATTACTCTTCTGTTGGTTTACAAATGTCTCGCGCACTTTTACGAACGCTGCTTTTATATGCCCGCCAAATGTTTTGTTGATTGAAGCAAATTGTTTTTTGAAACGAAAATATGCCCGACATTTCACCTGTACAAATGCAATATTTAGCGATTTTGCCTCATATTTAAACCAGTTGTTACAATTTTTGTTCCCTAAATTTAGTTGTTTCATCAATGTCAAGCGTTTTATTGTCACCATTGGGAGGCTTGTTATTTGGATAGTCCGATTAAATTAAAGAGTTTTTTTTGCCATGATTTTCGGGTAATAAATTTTGTTCGATTCCCGGACAGTGCAGCCGAAATAAATCAAAAGGCACATTTAAACGATTGCGAGTAACGCCGTGAAATTGTATGAATATAGTTTCAAATGTGCAGCTAAATATGCAGCTTCTTACGTGGCTTAAAGAGAAATATGAGACGACTAAAATTCCCATTAAAAGCCCGTATATTTTTCTGCGTATTAAAACGCAAAATCTTTTTACCCTTTTCCACTTTTGTACGAAAAAAACTCTATTAATTTTTATACGACGAAATTCGGCACAAAAAGTGAAACGCCGAAATGTCTCGCTTTAAAACATTAGTTTTATTGTAATTAAAGTATTACAAGTTTTCTTTTAATATGGTTTCTAATTAAACCCTATAGTATACTGCAGAAGAAAATGAAAAGAAATCTAATGTACTATGCCATACATTCTGCTTTATATAACAGTTATATTATCATAATAAAATTTATTTATTGCTTACAATAATTAACACCTTTACATTTTTTTCTGTTTCAGGTAAATAATCGAGTATTATAATGATTGAGTACCTTTCAAATTACCATTGCTGATAATGTAAGTCTTTAAAATTTATATTTGAAAAACACTTATTAACTAAGCACGCGTTAAATGCTGAATGGAGAGTTGAGAAATATTCAAACAATGTAATTCTTCTAAGAACAATCTTATAATAACAAATCCAAATGAAACCGAAAATCCTTCACTACTACAAAACCTTTTTACTTGACTCGACATGCAAAAGCATGCTGTCCAACGTTTCATGTCGAGAGAAAGTAAAATGAGTAAAATTAAAAAAAAAACTTGGAAAAGCAAAAAATTTTATGCGTAGACATATTTTCGCATACTTAAAGCGGAATTCTGAAAGAGTTTAATTCGGTTTAGAACAAGATTAATCCAAAATGAGCTAAAAATATCTTTGCACAAAAATAAAATTAGACCAAATTAAATTTGTATTATATATTATTATAATATATATTTTTTAATTTTTAAATAATAATTTGTAAAATTTAAAATAGTATCAGGCAGATTTTACGTTATTTTAAATCTAAAAGACTTTTAATTTTTTAATTAATCCCGAAGAGATTTTGTCATATCCAATTCGGTCCCCTTACTATTTAAAAAGATCAAGTTCACGATCATTAATCCATTCGGAAAAACATTATTCATGTAAAAGAATCGCGCTTTGTAATTTCTCTCGGATCAAACCCGTTGAATTTCAACGTTTTTAAACTTCTTGCACATATTCGAGTGAACTAAAATAAATTAGACAACCGGAAACTTGAATTATCCTTAAAATAATTCATCCGCTTCGCACTTTCGCCGAACGTATCTTTACAATTTTATCATTTCGCAAAATTGCATTTTAAAAAATGCACCACGTAATTTCATACTGCAACGTGTATGATTTTGTATACTGCAGATATGTTAGAATGCAATGCAATGCAAAAAAAAAGAGAGAGAGTGAGGGGAAAAACAAGAAAAAAGGAACAAAGTGTAATTTAAAGGCAGTTTAACTGAGATGAACTAGACTAAGCTGAGCTGAGCTGAATTGAACATTGCGGCTGAGCCGAATTTCGAACATGGCTAAATGCCGGGCGTTGCAGGACTGCGGCTCAAATTAAATTTCGCCGAACCGATGGAAGTTGCTTTGTAGAATTAAACGGATTTGTTTGTCAAGCCCGTCATCACAAACCAAAGCAACTTTTTATCCAGCCGTTGAAGCGGCATCGAGCGGCCCGCAGTCATTATTTCTGTTTAACGGGCACAACACACCCGGGACAAATGGCGGGGTATTTTATCGCGCGTGTTTTGCATTTTTACCGCGAGCAGAAATAGTGCTCCTCGGTGCCCAAGAGGACACCTTTGTTCGTTTAAGCTCGTGCGCCGTTTTCGCCCGTTTAATTACACGCAGTCGTTACGGACGGGCGTAAAATAATGCACTTCGATGCATTACCGATAATAGAATGTTTATGCACGACACGAGTCGCTCGTTTCGACACCGCGACGGCCGCGACAAGTTCGCCTTGGTACGCTTCGTAACGCACAAAAAATCGCCACGCGGACTTGCACGACCGACCGAGCTCGCTCAATTCGGTGCGGACACCCGCGCTCATGACCCAATGCACTGAGAAAAATGCTCGAGCCCATTTCACTATAAATACTGTTAACTCATACGATACAGATCACGGAACAGTGCATGCCAAATCGAGTCGCTGGATTATTAGGTTGAGCAGAAATGAGTGGTTATCAATATAAATTTGTATAACTTTTGTTTGTTTATTTGTTTTTCCTCAATTAATTTAAAATTTTCGCCAGTAAATTAATTATAAAGAAATACGCGCTCCTAATAATAAACGGTAAATTTTTTTCCTCTCTAGATAGCATTGCGTTGTGTATTTGAATCTAAATATAATGCAGCAATAACTGAAATTTAAAAAAAATTATATTAGAACTACATTATTATTGATTAACGTTTAGAACGCAAGAAGACAAGTATATATGACCATTGCTATTGTGCACTTTCAATGCTTGCTATTTATCCGCCTTTCGCAATGCAATTTCAGCTTATTCTTTAGTTTTAGTCCTACGTATTATTTTTTTTTCCGCGAAGACTTCAAGAATTTGCTTTTTACTTCGACAAATGCTGACGCAGGGTTCACATTTTTCGATGGTTATAACGTAACCACAGTAGCTAAAATTATTGTGCATTCTTGGCCAAGTAATAATCTTCTTCTTCATCAATCAAAATATATGTACACGGTAAATTCTTGTAAACAATCGAAAAGTTATAAAAAAATAATAAGTACCTTTTTATATGATATCGATAGTTTAATCAATTCTGCAGGAATCCACAATAATTTCAATTAAACGCCGGACGAAGGCAATTAAAACGCTAAAGTTGAGTATCCATACTTAGCACCATTTTTCTTTCCATTTCTTTTACATTTTCCCTTTCAGCCTCCCTCCTCTCTCTCTCTTCCTCTTCCTATTTTTTTTTTTCGTCGCACATTCGCCACATAAAAAGTTCACGTGATATAATTTTACCTTAGTGGAAAACGCTGTTATATCTTCGCGGGAATATTGTGCTGAATAATTGAAAATTGCAAAATTGTATACAGCGGGGAACCATCAACGCAAATCCCCTTTGACCGTACAGCGAACATATATACGCGCACACCGCTGTCGTATAAAACGCGAACAAACAGTACTAGAATAACTTTTCACCTAATGAGGTTCTCCGAGCACGTTGAGTAGATACGCTTTCAATTACTACCTGCTCCTGCACCCGCTGATAAAGACGGTCAAATCTTGTTCCTTGTTGGGGTAGTAGAAAAAATAGAACAAAAAGTGAGGGGGGAGAGGGGAAAATAATAAAAACAAAAGAGGAAGGGCACAAAAGGAGCCCGCAGACCGAGAGAAAAGCAGAGAAAAACACAAAGTAACGAGGAGATTAAAACAAAGGGAAGAGACGGGTGGGGCGAAAAAGAAACCCAACGGAACTGTTAATGGACTGTCAAGTATACGTACGTACGACCGTATTAAACCCATGTTTTAATGAGAATTATTGATTCCCGAACGCCTCCCCCTCGGTAAAAACGGTCAATGAAACGCGGATAAATTGGAGTAGTCGCGAACAATTTCATAGACATACGGTGGTGAAAGGGATCCCGTCACTTATTTGTAAACATCGATAGTCTCCATCCCCCCCCCCTCTGTTGATGCTTATATTTTATTTTATTTTGCGTCTTTTCCCTCGACGTGACTTAGTTAAAGTGGTAGATTCGTACAAATAAAGAAATTATATCAGTTAGATCAGAGTAGGCAAATTTTTTTTACGGCGAAATGTTAGTTGTAACATTGTAAAGTTTAATATTGAACTAATTTAATTCGTGCAAAAATGGAAATATTAAAAGATGCATTAAAACAATTTAGATAGTTTTAGAAAAGTTATTATTTTAAATAATTTTATAAAAAAAGTCTATTAACATTTTCAAATCTTTTAGTTTTTGGGGATCGAAATTATTAACAATCGCAAAGTTCTGTCTCCAAACTGAAAATTCGATCTTTGTCGGTGAATGACAAATCACCTTAACCCAAATACCAGAATTTCACCGTTGAATTTTGTGAACGCAGCGCAATGTCTCTCATACGTGATTCATACGGCGATCGAACGCGCTAAACAAGCGCGGGATATGGCCAAATTGAACGTACGATAGCGGACAAAGAGTGTCCGAAGGAATTATCCTGCTGAAACGTTGCAATGCGTTATTAAAGTTTAACCACCGCGACATTCCGTTAAAGAATAAAGGTCGATTCTAAGATTACCCTAATTGCTATAAAAGAGTTCTGTTTGGAGTTCTATGTAGAACTATAATTGTTCTGGCAGTCCGGAGTTATTCCTAAGTAGTGTAATGGTATTATTTGTAATGTATCTAGAAATTAATTCTCAGAATATATAAGTAGATACGATAAAGAAAAGATCTCTCTTTTTCATCTTTATTGACAACATTGAAAGGGTAACGAAACGACCTTTGTCCCAATTTCGCATTACAAACTAAATGAAGAAGTAACTTCGTTATTGAAAACGTCGACATTGTCCCCGCGGTCGTAATTATCTTGCGCATTGTCGCTTAATTATGATGTAACTTGCTCAGTAGGTCGCAGTTTGTTGCGGCCGTACGAATCAGATCTATATATTATTGTTAACCGGGTACGATTGATTTTCTAACGAAACGCGAGAACGAAAGAGCGTGCCTGCCTTAAGCGGAGAAACACTCGGTTGCAAAATGCGCATTATCATTGGACAATAAACATTGCGCTTATTTATCCTTCAATTACGTATCGTTCAAAAGCAAATAGCAGACTCAGTCGACGGATCGTCTAATCTTTTCTTTTTTTTTTTTAATTAACTAAAAAACCGTTTTGATAAAGTAGTAGAACTCACGACGCAGTTTGAGCTTCGCAGTAGTAAATTACTTCATTAAATCCGCTATTTACTTCTCCCTATAAATTTATTTGATTAAAGATAAACTACTTCGAGAGAGGTATCACATTCTTCGTCGTAATTCTCTTTTTTTTAAAGTTCGCAGCAATCCATTCGCTTTCCGTTTACAGCGGAACGTCATTTCGAAATGAAAACGCGCTAGCGATGAATTTTCTCAGCATTTTCAGACGACCTGTGCAGATCGGCTATTTTTTTTCTCTTCTAATAAACTAAATAGTGTTATTTTTTTGAACGCGTGTCAAGTTTTAAGACATTTTTGGACACGTGTATTCTTGAACAATATATATATATATATGTTCTAAAAATAGTACCAAATAGGATTCCAAAAAATAGGCTACTTTCCCATTGCGTCACTACTTTTCCTCCCTCGTGAAAAAAAGTAGTTTTCGTTCTTGTCGATTAACATTGTATGCAGCTAGGAAAAAAACTTATCATTGTTTTAGATTTTCCTTAATTACCTCATATTCATTAAAACAATGATTATAAGCGTTTCATAGTTAGATTATGGCTGAAAATATTAGTTTTTTCATCGCTTTACAAGAATCATTTATTGCGCATTTTTCTTAGAACACTTTATGGACAAAAACTGTGCGGAAAGCGTTTTTACCGTGGAATGGCGAGCGTGTTGAAAGTAGCATGTTATTAAGCGAAAAGTATATCGCCTCTGTCGCGAAATAGTTAATATTGATAAATGAAGTGCTAAACGTAAGTAACGTCGTGCGGTAAACATAGATAATTACGGTAATGCTAGAACGCCGCGGCTCGTGGGTTTCTGCCATTTTTAGGTGTGCATTTTTTCGCCGCGCGCGCGATGCGATGTACAGTAATTAAATGGCTGACAGTAATATGTTATTTTATGCAACATATTCGCGTTCGGGCTCGCTTAAGGAATTAGAACGTAAATTATAATATTCGAGCGCGGGAAGAGACATTACCGGCGTAACGTGTCTTGGTGTTGGTATCCATGTAAAGACGCGGCAGCGAGTTTTGAGATTGCGGATTTGTTTCGTCGGTTGAATTTATATAATTTTGCATGATTGCGGGCTGCTTTGCGTAATAGTGTGTTTCTGCGGAGAAAACAATTATACTCTTACTTGACAAATTGTGTGCAATTGTTCGTAATTATTCGGGATTATGGTGTTTTTGGTTTTCCGTGTCATGCTGGTAATTGAATAAGCGAATTTTTGCATTGTCCAAGGTGTTATGGGAAAATTATTAGGGTGCAACTAATAATCTCTTGCTTTCAACTTCTTTTAACTATTATGGGAAAATTGCGCTTTAACCGTGTAATTCAAAAATATGAGAAAGTTATTTCAACCCCTTTAATTTGGGAGATTAAATTTTTTTTATAATCGGTAACACTTCAATTTTCGATAATAAATATAAATAAAAATTCCCGAAATTATTACAATTTTAAAGTTTTAGAAATTGGACATCATTTTACATTATATGCTTAATATACAAGATCATAATGATTTCATGTTATGTTTAAAACTTCCTGCATTAGAGTATATTATGCTAAATTATTATTAAACATTTCCAACTGGAGATTCTTACATAAATTTCTCAGTTCAGTACAAAACGGTCCGAAGTCGCAATATTTCAATTCATTGTTCCTTTCAAAAATTCAAATCCAACAAACTTGATAAACAAAATGGCTATTAAATGAAGTAATAAAATGGCCTGAAATGCTGCGCAATAAAACGCTCTTACTAAAACGGCATTTAATAATTTGCATAATTACTTATTTGAGGAGCGCGTACGTATTAAAAACATAAATTGCGTAACGTTCACAATTTAATTAATTGCAGCGCTATCATCGGCGCGTAAATTGTTATATAAAGTACGGCCCGTGAAAAACCTTCGACTGATTAACCCGAACAAATCCCAAAGCTGTAGAAAAATGCCGCAAAATGTAAAAACATTATTTCCCTCTCCTCGGGCTGATTTATCGGTCTGAATAACAGCGCGGCCCTAACCTACACGTCGATGATCATTACAATTTTTCTGCGTGTCTTTGCGCGGCGCGTCCGGCATCGCAGCCAAGTCCGTGACATTCCCGCGTTATGCCCTCGACCCTCGGGCCACCGTGGGCCCCCCCCCTCCCCGCCCCTCGCTCGGATCATTTGTTTCTCTTTTTCTTGCGCCCGTTCTTTCCCGCGGTCGACACCGTTCTCCCTCCCTCCCCCTTTCCCCCCGCGCGCTCGCGCTCACGCGCTCCCTCTCGCTTCTTCTCGCTCTTTCAGAATCCACTTTTCAGCGAAAGCATAGAATTCCTGCTGGAATTGGCTTTATAAAACCGGTTCCCATCGCGCGCGATGCGCCGCGCGCTCGACCCCCAAAGATAAATCTGCAAAAAACGCTACACGCCGCTGCAAATCTCTGACAAATCGCTTCGAGAAGACGCTGAATGTCAAATGTACAATCCTACATTACTCGACTTCGTCTAATTGTCAACTTACGCAATAATATTAAAATCGTACGGAGATTTTTTTTTTGATTTCAAACATTTACGCGTAGAAAAATGTTGCATGCAAAAAGGGCCATAACTTGTGGCACTTCGGATGTATCTTGACCGCACTGGGAGAAGTTTATTAGCAGCTGCCATTATATTTTATAATAACTCGGAGATATGTGTACATTTATAGTATTCCTTATAATATGATGTGGTATTTTAAAAAGAATATTAAAAAAGTTGTAACCAAGGAACAGAACTCGTTACGTCACAGTCAACAGTCGCGTCATTTGCCATCACCGTTGCTTAGAAGCATAGGTTTTACTTCTTAAATATTTGTCAGTATTTAGGACCACGTTTAGGACCACGATATTTGTCTAATATTTTTTAAAATACTATAAGTGCCACAAATATCTTCGAGTTATTATAAAATATAATAGCAACTACTAATAAATGTCCCTTAGTACAAGATGAACCGGTCAGTGTCGTATTTCATAATGTGCCATAAGTATTAAAAGGCAGAGTTAGCATAGTAAAAGTATTCACAATTAATGATTCATTATGATCTATTACATAACAAAATTTCTTCACGTGATTAATCAATTTTAAGAAATTTCACGTGATGTTTTTGAATATTAGTGAAATGTATAGAACATTTTAATGTGTAATATAAAATAATTTTGCATTGAGAACAAAAAAAATTTCTTTTTTAAAGTATCAAAATTTCTTGCATTACAATTATACAATTTTATAGTTTAGATGAATTATATTTTAAAATTCAGATATAAATATTACACTAAAGTATTCAGACCTGCTTCTTTTTCTACACGGAGAAAAATTTATGAGAAATTTTTACTCTAAATTTGAGTTCTCCAGTCATAGAAGTCAGTTTTTACATACATTTAAACTGTATTCACTAAAAAGTTGTAATACTAATGGACATAATAATAA
>JABFPN010006541.1:0-11439 GCA_022817305.1 Leptoteleia sp. ZL-2020 | reverse complement strand
CCGTTGAGGGGGGGGGGGGGGAACTGGACGAGCGTTCGTAGGAATTGCTGGTGGATTACCATACGGGAAGCAGAATTGGGTTAACCGGTTGAAAGAAATTGTGATTGATTTTAGATGAGAATTAGATGTAATTCTAATTTGCAATGTGAAATCATATTTGATTATACTTGAATCGTCAACGAGTCGTTGTTGAGTCATGATTGAGTCATGGTTGGGTCGTGGTTGAGTTATTAAGTGGCATGACGTACATTCATAAATTTTTATTGGGGAATTTTGATAGTGTCAGATTATCAAAATACGTAAAACTAAAAAAAATGGGAAATTTGACATTGTCAAAATTTTGCATGAATAATATTAATATAAGTCATAACTTAAATTGACATGATTGTAACGAGGTCATGCTCAACTATGATTCGCTTATAATTTAAATCTAATCAGGTACAGCCTCTCATTTTATAGATTAAAATTAGTTCTAATTATCATGTAATATCAATAATATTTTATTCACCTGAGTTGATAAGAACATTTTTAAAGATAATAAAAATTATTAATAGTAAACATGTTATTTACTTGAAAAAAAAATAATTATCTTAAATTAGAAAAAAAGTGCCAACTATATTCAGCTTTCAATATATAATTGTCAAAAACATTGATTTATCAAAGAAATTATGTTCTTTCTGAATCACACAATCATCCGAATATTCTCATACAATGTGCGTTACAATTCTCAATGAAAGGAAAACTTGCATTTCATCAGTGCACCACAATTCACAATTGCTCTGTCATAATAAATAAAATGACGAATAAAACTCTGATACAATTCCTCAAAAGAAGCGACCCCGGATCTCCAAACATCCTTTATATTCACGCGTCCGAATTTTTCTTCAATGACTTTGTAAACAATTGGACCCGATACCAATCGAACGTTTTCGCGGTGGAAAAAAAAATGGCCTTGGCTTCGCTTATTCAACTGGCCGAATGAAAAATTCACGCCTAAATGTCCTTCTGCTCGGCACCATTCAATCACAAAATGTCCGGCCTTTATTCACAAATCAAATAATTTATTGCCGAAAAATGGCCTTTTCCTCTGGACGGTGCAATGAAAGGCAAAGTCGTCTCACCGTCCTTCCCATCCCCCCTCCCATTCCCCGAGAACATCAAATCCCACCTCGAAATTGATGATAATCATAAATTCCACCGAATTGTGCATCGAGGTTTCGCCAATTATAAATGTGGAAATTTGTCACGATATGCGACGTATGAAGCGCCGTAAGATCTCAGGTTTCATACCCAAAACGCTCGTCATTTGTTTCCGTAAGTGTCCCCCCTGACTTAGAAATTCGTCAAAAGTGTAATTCGATGCAAATAAACACGTTGCACTTGGTGCGATTAGTTCCAGAAGTTGGAGCTGGATAACGGTTAATACTATTAATTATTTTAAATCATTTTGACAAAAATAAGTTTTGCAAAAAAATTCGTTTGTTCAAATGAGCAAATTTTGCAAAACGTTGTTGTTATAGTTGAATACTAATACACTAAATTTTAACATTTTATAGATTAAAATATAATCATACGAATTTAATACTGACTTAAACTTGATAAGAAATGTCAAAGTTCAAAATTTTTTTTGTACAATTTGACCAATGATGAAGAATCAGTTTTGCCACTTTTGAAACTGAATCTATATAAAATGTGGCGACAATATTGATGAAATTTTGATCAAACTGATCGAGAAATTTGGTGTAAAGTTTGTTAAACTTTTGGACGATTATTTTGACAATGTATCTTAAACAATTTTGTGATGTCATATTTCTATCAGAGTTAATTCTATCAATTAAATTAAATTATAATCTCTAAAAATAATTCACGAAATTTAGTGTTTATTACAAGTATTTATACAATTTTTACTTTTTTATTTCAAAAATCACTCTTCCATTTTTTTAAAAGTTAAACTTTTACACTTTAAGTGTCACCGAGACTTACAGATATAATTTATTCGCAACTTCATTATAAGTATTTCTACTTAATTCATCACTGTAACAATTATTAATTTTATCAAATTAAGTAATCAAAAGTTACCTTATCAATCACTTTATAATGTTGAAATATCTGCTCAGACATTGAATAAATCTCAATATTTATGCAGTATTCCAAAGCTACCGGACAATTTAATCGAAAAATTAATTAAGAATTAAATCTGATAATGAAATATATTTCTTTACAAGGTTTAATATAAACGCTTTAAGATATTTACATAATTATCTTCACTCAAAACAAAAAAGCTGATTTATATATATTTTCCTAAAATAATAGAAAATATTTTTTGTTTATCTCATTAAATATAATAATCTCATTATTCTCTTTCTCAAATATGGTAAAAAAAATTCTGAAACAGTTCGATAAGTTCGCCACAAACTATAGTAATTTCTCCAAAGAAAATCGTCTCAATTCGCCAAAAACAAAAACCCTTCTACCAACGACTCGTCAACATTTTATGCATCTAAAAATTGCATTCTTTCGTCAGCCACAAATTCCACAATTTTCATTAAGATCTGCCCAATTTAATGAACATCTCCAACTCCCCCACCCTCCCCACCCCATAAATTACTGCGCTCAAAGTACGGGAAATTCCCGGACTCTGACAAGAGTCGGCAACGGGACTGAATGTTTCTTCTACGAGCGCGATTTATGGAGCGAAATGACGGGAGGTGTTTATTGTGCGGCATCTGTTACGTTGGCCCGAGCGCCCGTCACCGTCCTTGTCGCGCTCGCGCGCCCCGCGCATCGTCCGTCCTTGTTTGGCCCCCGCCTCAGCCATCCGCGCCGCGTCCTTGTCTCGCAAGTTGGTGCCAACCCGCCATCATACATACAACAGACGCCCTCGATTTATAGTTTTGAATTAGACAAAGTAAAGGACGCGCGGGAGCGAGAAGGCCGACGCGAGACGGGGGGCTTTTTACGCGCGCCCTTCTCGTCTCGGCGACGTTGCGCAGTGCGCGACGCGTATCGCGCGACGCCGCGCCGACTTTATGCCAAATCCAATGCACCAGACGAGAACCAATTTTCAGCGATTGTAACGCTCCTGTTGTTATTGCGAAGTTATCTGCACGTCGTCGGGACGCGCGATTCCGTTGGAACTATAAAATTCCCCGATAAAGTCGTGAGAATTAATATTTTTATCACTTTTGACATTTGGTACCGTTTTTGTGGACATGGACAAATTTCAATTTTCTTCTTTTTTTTGTTTGATTAAAATAATACTCCCTGGGATCTGTTGAAAATTTTTTCTTTTTTCAAATTTAACTTTCAGAAGTGATACACTATACGTGCAATATATATAATATATACGTATATGATTTCATATGCTGCGTATAATAGAAAGAATGGAATATCAAAATTTAGAATTTTTTATACCGATTTACTGATACATTAAGAAAATAAATATTTTTACTGTAAGTAATAGTAGAATTTAAAATTAAACTTCTGATTATAATTTTTACTATTTTTAGTAAATTTAATTTTATATTTTTATATCTATATTTAGTGAATTCTTAAATGTTTAGTAAACATCTAAAAAATGATTTGTTCTCCATTTCCATAAAATTTTTTTACCATTTCTAAAATAACATTTTTTCCCCCAATTACGTAAATAATAATCTTTAAATATTATTCCTATCATATCACCACTATAATTCTTGTATTATTTCCCAATTTTCTCCTCCGCATTTGATATTTAATGCCACCTAAAAAAAAAAAAGCGAAAGCGTACACCTACATTTCTTCTTATCCAGGCGAGCACAAATCGCATTACTTTATGCAACAAAATTCCCCGCATTTGTCATCAAAATGTTATGACGAACATGACTGAAGCCATGTCAACCGGTTTACTTTCAGTTCGCGATGATATATCGCGGCGAATGTTTTATTAAAATGTAATAAAGAATAATTTCTCGATATAATGCAGCATCTTAAATATCCCCACTGTCACGCGTCCAAAATGTCTGTAACAGCGAGCCCGAGGGAAAATGATTTATGGTGCTTTGTCGCCGGGCTCTATTTAAGAACTGTATCACTAGCGCCATCTTTCGTGAAAAGTTCGTAATAAAATTATGATTTCCGAGTATTTCTTTCAAATTCAATGAAGATGTAAAGACGCTTTTACGTAATCCATTGTACATCCGCCGGCGCTGCGTTTCGCAATACGTCGTAAATCCCAGATCAACATAAATATTATTGATTTATCTTAATTGACTCGACGGCGGCTGAAAAACGTCACGAAATCCCCGGCCCTGAACGTTTTATACGTCTTTTATACTCAATCGTCCCAATTTTTTTTTTCACCAACAACTTGTAAACAATCGTCTGCGATCAGAAAAATAACTTTCCACCGATCGAACGTTTTCGCGTGGCCCTGACTTCGCTTATTCAACTGGCCGAATGAAAAATTCACGCCTAAATGTCCTTCCGCTCGGCACCATTCAATCACAAAACGCGCGGCCTTTATTCACAAATCAAGTAATTTATTGCCGAAAAATGGCCTTTTCCCTCTCGACGGTGCAATGAAAGGCAAAGTCGTCTCACCGTCCTTCCTTCCCCCCTCCCACCGAGACATCAAATCCCACCTCGAAATTGATGATAATCATAAATTCCACCGAATTGTGCATCGAGGTTTCGCCAATTATAAATGCGCCATTATTTGTCACGATACGCGACATACGAAGCACCGTAAGGTCTCGGGTTTCATATCCAAGTCGCTCGTCATTTGTTTTCGCGATTGTACTCCTGACTTAGAAATCTGTCAAAAGTGTAATTCGATGCGAATAAACACGTTAGTCCGAGTGCGACGTGGTATTAGGCGTTGGAATAGGGGAATGGCCAATATTCCTATTTATTTTAGTCCATTTCAGACGAAATAATTTTTGCAAAAAATTAATTTGTTTATATAATTTCATTATTTATATAATGGAACAGAAGAAAGGAACGTTTTCTAAGTAAAAATTGTAAACAAACATTGTTTGACAACATAAAAAGGGCAAATTATCAAAACAAAAACAATAACAATGCTTGTTATTGTCTTTATTTTCTTAAATCGACCTTTATGCGTTTCCCAAACAATTAAAAATAAGTTTTGTTCCAATTTTCTTTATCTTCCATCCTTCAGTTCCATAATTAAATAAAATTATTAATAAACACATTAAGATTCTACCAATTTTCAACCTTGTTACGTCGATATCTATATCAAGCGTTCTTTTGTACGTAATCCATTGTATTCAAATGCAACATTTAGCGAACAAATAGCGAAACAATTGCGTGAAAAATTTTTACACATTATGGTCACGTGTACAAATTTATGAAGCGAAATAATTCACTCGATGAAACAACCAGAAAACGGCTATCTAATTATTCTTCGCGCATTGTGCTTCGTAACGAGATTTTTCAGAAAGATGAAAACTATTCATCTGTGACTTGATGGACGAAACATGATTATTCTTTGCCTCGGCAGCCCACATCGGTGCACCTGTTGCACCTGGCTAGTTAAACAGCTATCTTGGAAGGCAGTGTATATAACCGGGTACATATATACCTACGGGTATTATGTATGTAGCCAGGTCGGTCTCTGAAATTCTTTACCTTGTTATTAGTCAACATGACAAATGTTAATCTTCTGTCTCTCAAAAGCGCGCGCACACACTCATACACACACACATACACACCCATACACCAACACAGGCCGCGCGTTTTCAGACTAAAATTATAAAAGACTCCCTCGAATTTACTTTCGACGTGCAGCTACATGGCTGTTGCAAAAAAAAATTTATTAAATTAAAGTACATTTTATGAAGTGTAATTCCTTACGGCAGAGTGTTCACGCCAACATCCGACTTTGGAGTGTTATAAAAATTGTTGAGCGCTATACTGCACGCATATACGCGTAGTTATGCGTGCACGAGCATTGCGCATGTACAGTCCACGAAAGAACATTTATATAAGTATAAAGTGTGCATATTTATTACTTATTAAATGCGGCAATGACTACATTGAAAAAAAATTTGGAGAGCTTCCAACTGGATGGTAGAATTGATGAAGGCATACTTGAAGCAACCAATTTCGAGTTAAATCTCCGATATTTATATAGTTGAATTGACTCGATATTCCAATTGAATAATTGAAATTAGTGAAAATGACAGTCGGTGTATATCTCACGTTACGAAACAGTGATATTGGCGCAGTGGTTTAAGTTTTAACTTCATGTTAAAATATCTACCTACTGAGTTCAAATCCTAGCCAAGGCGAGATTGTGAAAAGATTTTGTTATAAAATTATTAAATAAAATATTTTTCCTTACCAAGTGTATATAGAGTTAATTAAACTCAAAGGATATTTTATTTGTATTAATAAAATGAACTATGTCAAATTAGAAATAAGCTTTGATCGTATTTGACTCAGAAAACGAGTTGATTTTACTTGATTCAACATAGCATTTTTTACAACGTAGGGAGCATATAAGAGGAACAAGAAACCTTGCCAGGTATTGAAGCCCGAAGAAGTCTTACTTCTTTCTTAAGGTCCGCAGAATGTACACACTTTTTTTCACTCGGATTTTAAGTGTGTTTAACTGAACTAAACATAAAAAAGGGATGGTTCCAAGAATGTACTCATAATGGATAAAAATCACTGGTAAGTGTGCACTTACGTTGTACAAAATCCTGCATTGCTTTGAAACATATTTTGTGACTTCACGAAAATGACCCATTATTCAGAGTAGCTTGTAAACATGACGGATGCAATTCAACTGTTAAAAAATGAAAATCATTCCGCAAACATGTGTCTAGAAAGCATAGAGATATGCGGTTAGAAAGAAATATCATTTAACAAGTAAATGACACTGTCGATGACAGAAAGCCCAGGTATTTATTTAAATTAAGTAAGAGGATTAATATATCAATGCAAGACATTTTCATTTCCAAGTAGATCATAAAAAAAAAGGCGAAGCGAGACTTCTTTTTAATATAAAAAGAACTTTCGTAATATGTAATAAATTTTTCATTTCGTTTTTACAACGCAGAATTTTTGCGATTGGAAGAACGGTTACGGCAACGACGATGGCAAGCCGCTTTATTTTAATTAAAAGTGCGAGAAATGTGCAAAACTTATCAACATTTTCGAACAAATAAATTCGATTAATACAATGATATTAATTATTTAGAATACCATGATCATTTTCCTTTCAACTCCAATAAATTTATTTCATTTAAACCTGACGAATATAAATAAGTAATTGAAAAGTAATTTAATTGCAAAGCTAAATTGCGAATCGCATAAAGAGCGAAATTCTTTTACGAAACGATTTTACGATATAATAAAGTGTTTACTAATTTTCGCTTTTTATCTTTATGAAAGATAAATAAAATCCGTTGTTACAAGTATTACACGTGTAATACATCGACGTTACACGTGGCATCTTCGCCCCGCTCGCCCCCTACGTGACCTACATGCTTATTCCCGCCCTCCTCCCGCCGCGCCACCATCGCAAATTAAATTTAACATTTCGTCTCTGTCTTTAACAATCGTGGGCTCGCGTTTTTCTCGCAGCGAGCGGTGCATTTGACTCCGAGGCGAGAAGCCACGCGCCGTCCCGCGGTATCAAGTGCAGGCGGCGTGACGTCACGGCCAGGCAGCAAAGAACCGGCGTCAGTGGGCGAGAAAAAGAGGGTCAGAGTTACTGGGAAAACGCCGGAAGTGGGTGGGGGCGAAATTGTCGTCCCGATGGAACGGGTAAGGTGGGATTTGGAAAATTTTCGCGAGCTTTCTAGGTCCGCCTCGCGGTCGCAATTAAAAAGCAACGGCACAAGCAGCAACCAGACAAGGATCGACGAACCTTTTTGGGTTCCCTCGGAGGGGCGGGGGGTAATTTCAGTTAAACAGAAAGACAAAATGCAACGCGAGTCCAAGTGGGGGAAGAAAACAGTTGTACAAGACGTAAGCGAAAAGAAATTGTGTAAAACCAGAGGAAGGTAGGAATAACAAAAATAAGAACAATGGAAATTTGGTCCATCTTTAGGCCCAACTAAGCATGTAATCTAAACCCATTGGATACCTGATTTGGAAGACCCAGGAAGGTCCCAGATTGGGTCTATAGAAGTATTTTCAAATTTGCCTAATTTTCTAAATAACAAAAACATTTACCTAAGGTCAACATCTGGCCCCAAACTTATCTTTGGCATCCATAGTTATGCCTCAAAATAAAACTTAATAGAGTCGATAATAGGCTACTCTTTGACACTCCCATATAGACCCAAGTTAAGGCTCTTAAAATACCCTATCCAGGCCCAAATAGGTTTACCTACATAGGTTCATATATGAAGGCCTTGAGTAGGCCCTGCTTCAGGTACACCCGATATGGACAAGCCTTAATAGAACCTTCCTAAGACCCAATTTTAATTCTACTAGGGTAACGACGCTAACAAAAGTAAGGAAAGGAATTGCGAAAAGCCGGAGGGAAGCGCGAAAACGTTTGGTGGGGGATGGGAAGAAAGTGGCCGGCGAGTGTGTGCGTGGGCGGAAGGTGAGGGGAAGCCGGGGGGGAGGCTGAAACTCGGAGACGCGTCACTCACTCGGTGCGTGTCATTTACACAAACAGACGTACATCACGGCCAGGCAGGAAGGCAGCTAGCTACGTGTTCCCTTTTATGTTCTCGCACGTGAGCTCGCATAAACCTGTCAGTCTCGTGTCACGTGCAGTGCAGTCATTCACTGTCGTCGGCAGCTCGCAGTCAACGCCAGTGCCGCACTTTGCCAAGGGCGTGCGAATAGGTAGCGCCGACGCTCGCTTAAAGCGCACGACGATGAGTTTCGAACGAGTCGCGGCCGTGTCCGACCGGACGAAAGTGCGACGGGCGTTCACTTTTCACTGGCTGCTCTTTTTTTCCTTCTCCCTCTTTTTTTTCTCTTCTCTTTTTTTTTTATTATAACCAGATGGGGTGGCTCCGGCCAGCCATGCGGAGATATTAATTAATCGCGGGATCTGGAATGGAAAGTTATTTAGGCCTCTTTGGAAGGGATTCCGATTTGAGGGGTTATTACGAGTTGTTCTTTGTGCTATGTGCCGCAATTTTTGCGTGTAATGGGCTCGGATTCCGTTGGATGTGGTAATTTCACGACAGGTGGAGGAGTTTTCAACGAGTTATTTCGAAAATAATCAAATAACCCCTTCGGTTGTATATCATTGTTATCCGTTTAATTGCAGAAAGCTTGTTCCTAAAATAGTTGTGTCATTGAAGTTTTAAAGGGAACGGGGTGACACGGTAGGAAATGTTCTATTGGGCCAGTACTGGTATATTTGTTTTCTAGTACAGTGACAGAATCAACTTAGTAATAGAGTGATAAGACTGGATATTTTTATCTTTTTTATATATTTTTTTAAGATTTATATACTGCCAATATTTATCCAACGTTGGTCTTTCATTGAACAATTTTTTTCAATCACCAGCATTGGCACAAGTCTGGATCAACATTGGTATGCACATAGGGCTTGTATATCTTACATCTGGTTATGCTTTTTTTTTTCTTGATAACCAGGCTCGAACCAGTACAGGCCCATATCAGATTACTAAAATCTGATTAAGAGTACGGGACCAGAATTGGGCTTGTAAATCCACTCTGGCACTTTCCTACAGGGATACTCTTAAAAATACACCTAGGTAATGTATTAATACGCGTTAATTTAAATGTGAAGCATAAAAAGATTTATTTGTGGTGTGTTAAATGTGGCGTAATGTGGTAAATGGAATCTGAAAGCGCTGAAAATAAACGCAAGCCGGCAACTTAAGTTTCGAACAAACTCGAGAGGCGCCGGGGGCGAAGTTTCGCGAAATTTTAATCATAATGATTACAATTACGGGGCGATGTATCAAATTTGACAATAACAAACAGCGACACGCGAAAGCTAGAAAGCCACGGCACTGGCTCGAGCATAAAGATATCTCGCCGCGGCTGATCCACTCTCAGTAGGAGTGCACTCGATCTTATCGTTTTATACAATCCCAACGTAATCTCTCTTCCGTGTCTCGCTCGAATTGAAACATGAAACACGGCGAGATCGGTGTGATATCCATTAATTATTACTAAGCGTAATAATAACCGCTATTTAACGACTGGCCATAGTCGCCGCGCGGCCTGTCGATAGTCTATCTAAATCTTCGCGGGGCAAACATTATTATTCGACATTCCAGTTTCGAGAGGCCGGAGCTCCGACCCGTTTCAGTTCCACTCCGTCATCTTGCCAATCATAAATTTTACCCGTTTCATGTCACTCGGAAATTCCGATAAACAAGCCGTTCGGCACAAAGAAACGTTTGGCTGCGGCATTTTTGCATGATTTGCGGCCGCGTTTCGCACGTTTATGAACTTTACTTTTGTGCAACCAACGACTTATCAGTCCTTTAAGTTTCCATTTCTTTCCATCCATTTTTTTTCCCTCTTTTTTTTTCGTTTTATTTATTTTACGATCGACGAGATAAATGAAATTAATGCAAATTCAAGATTCGTTGCCTTCTTTGCACAAAATCCGGTGGACGTGGTTCAAATATCGACCTCGTACTTTTTTCTTTTTTTTTTTTTTTCTCGCGAGCTTTACGTAACATCGGAACTCGAATCATTCGAGATATTCCAATCAGTCTATCGGTAATTATACGCGCGCGTCTGGCGTAATAGTAATTATTTCCACGTCGTGGCCGCTATAAATAAGTATTTATTACTTTCGCAATAAATATACGAAATGCCCGCGACTTTATTTACGATTAAGCGAAATTCGAAAATAATATTCTGCTTTACATTTTTCGCGCCCGCGCGCGCTCCCGACATGATTCATTCGGGCTTGGGCTAATGC
This sequence comes from Leptoteleia sp. ZL-2020, assembly GCA_022817305.1. Taxonomy (NCBI): domain Eukaryota; kingdom Metazoa; phylum Arthropoda; class Insecta; order Hymenoptera; family Scelionidae; genus Leptoteleia; species Leptoteleia sp. ZL-2020. The sequence goes on along the minus strand of JABFPN010006541.1, from coordinate 551 downwards.
ATTTATTCAATCAGCTGCTTTACATAAATTTTTATTGACGGAATATTTCCGATTTTTGAATACCACTTTGCGCTTGATGATAAATATTTTTGTCCCCGGGAGAAAGAGCGAAAACGGGATTTCAGCGTTCGCGGCGCCAATTATGTCCACGTCAAACTAACGATCCTTGCGTCGGCGATGAGTAAATATTTTACTTGCGAAATTATTGTTTTAATTTCTTAATCAACTTCGAAGTAACGCTCAAAACTGAATCATTTATTCGTATTAATTTAATATTATATTTAATCAAGATATACAATTATTTTTATTATATTGGATCAGTGGAGGTGACTATATATTATTATTTTTATGGTCAATATATAAAATTATTCTATATAGTTACTATATTCAGTTATTATATACAATAACCCCTAGTAAAAATCAAACATATATGGTCCATATATGGATTAAGAAAAAACATATATGATCATATATGGTCATATATGGTCATATATGGTCCATATATGGATTACGAAAAAAACATATATGTTCATATATGGATTAAGAAAAAA
>JABFPN010006540.1:0-11443 GCA_022817305.1 Leptoteleia sp. ZL-2020 | reverse complement strand
ATGTCATATTTATAGATAAAACCGAAATTTTTCCTGTTAAAAAACGGTAATTTTTATCAAAAGACGGACATGTGGCTCAAATACAGTTAAAAACAGTAATTTTTTCTGTTATATTTTTCTCAGTGTATGAAAATGTATTAAATCAGTTTATTAAAAATTGTAATTCCATATAGTTTTGTGCAAATCGACATTCTGTTTTATGAATGGCATAGGTTAGAGACGCTGAATAGTGTACACCTAATGAACAAAACATATAATAAACAGTTTGTCAAAAATTAGAATTCAGTTTATTTAAAAATTTGAAATCCCTTGGTTTCTAATTTTTAATATTATTTTTTCTCCGTGTACAGTAATAGTGGACTCTATGTGCTCCTGTATAAAATAATGATCGGCAATGCGACAAAAGGTACTACAGTTCTGGTAATTAGTACTTGAAAAATTAACACTTTTACCAAAGTGGAGCATAGAGTTTCAAAATGGCAGAAAGTATAGTAGATTTTATTAAATTATTTTTCTCAGTGTACCAGTACTAGCAACTCTAACAATAGTCATATAGCAGTACTATACCAAAACATTTTTTACTGGATCAGATCATTTCCACATTGTATCCTCGGCGATTTATCCAGTTTATTTTAGGTAGTGGTGCTCTATATATGTTATAATTAGTCACCAAACTAAACTTTAAATAATATTTTGAAAATTCTTTTTTAGATGATATAGAAGTATGTAGACCAGAAGCAAAAGAAAATGAGCTATGTGAACCAAAACCAATATTCAATACTTTGAGTTCAAGAAGTATTCCAGTATATTTGAATTACTGTCCATGTGGAAAGTCATTTGAATGCGATTCAATAACGAAGAAATGTAAGAAATTGTCTGAGAAAACAAAAGGACATGGTGTCTCATTAAACTCATTTCTCGAATACTTTTTATACCCAGATAATTATCTTCCTTTTTATACTCAATTTGTCAGTTAATATATTGAATATCTATAAGAATAATATTAATTAATAACTCTACCGAAATATTTCACGAAAATTCCTAATAATTATGTACGACTTTTTCTAATTAGTTTTAATTGTATATCGCAGTAAGTAATCAAAATTAATAATAAAATTTGTCTTAAGTGTATTCATATTTAATCAATTCTTAGTCAACAAAAATTTACAAAATCTTCTTGTGCAGACACTTGTGGTTAAATAATAGTTTCTTTGCAAGTGCACTGAGAGAAAAAAATATTAATTTTTAATAAAATGTTTACCAGTTTAGCATTATACTTGCAGAATATCATTATGTGACAAACTAAATTATGAAAATTTATTAAATCAGTTTATTAAAAATTGTAATTCCATATAGTTTTGTACAATTTGACATTCTGTTTTGTGAACGGCATAGGTTAGAAACACTGAATAGTGACATCTAGTGAACGAAACATGTAATAAACAGTTTATCAAAAATTAGAATTCAGCTTACTAAAATTTGAAATCCCTTATTTTCTAATTTTTAATATTATTTTTTCTCTGTGTATCTGCCTATTGGTATTCCAAATTTTTACCGTTTTTCAGGTTTTCATAGATCTAGCCGAATTCCTCATTTTCCCTCCTTCGTTCCTTAAAAAAGGGCAAAGAAACTTGAAAATTGCAAAAACGTGTTTATCTGTCACCACCTCCTCCCTAGATTTATTACTTTAGTATTTTCATGGCTTTTTAACTATGAAAAAAAAAAGATTGAAATTGAGACTATTTTATCTTAGGATTTCGAATTATTTTTAGTCTTAATAAAGAAATATGAATATTGAAAGGATTAATTTCATATTTTAAGATGTCTGTAATTGTTATTTTTAACCAAAAGAAAAAAAATACAAATATCTGTCCTATTTTTTCAATTTCATTTTTCTTATACGCATACCGAAAAGTTTTTTAACCTCCAAATGGATTTTGATAATTCTCCAGACAGTTGAATACCACTTCCGTAGCAAAGAAACAGCCAAACAATTAATGAAGTCTTCCAGAAATAAATCACACCTCCTAAAACACTGCGCAAAACTTAGAGTCACGGTACCAGACCTCAACTGGCATATTCGAATGCTCATGCCGGTCTAATCCACCGATATAAATGAGTGCTAACTAGGCCTGTCAAATGTTGGAACAGTTCAGAAATTTGATTGTTTTTTTTTTATTTAGAGTTATTATAGGCTTGTACCACCCCGCCATAAATTTTGGTAAGCTTAGTTAAATGCCTGGATTTACCAATTTTGAATTTCCCTCCTAAATTCAAAACTTATTTAAATTTAAAACCTTCATTGAAATATCATTGTAGCGAGAAATAGGGGGAGATCTCAAATGCACCGAACGGAGCAAATATATATATATATTGTAACGTGGTACAAATCGCGGAACATAATTCTCTTGTTGTCCTAATTGCCCACCGAACAGAAAGCCCAGGCGAGATCACGGCGCACCCGATATGAGTGGGAGAGAGAGCGTGCTATGCGTGCAAGAGGGACAGAGGTCCCGCCTCAACGACCACACTGTTGAATTTTTGTCTCCGAAATCACGCCTCCTTATTACCGTTATTGTTCAGGCCCGCGCAGCGACTTTTTTTTTTTTTTTTTTTTTTTTTTTTGAACTCTCGCTCGAAATGCTCCAATGCCTCAAAATGCGCCAGTGACCCCTATCTCTAAGTAGCCGTGGCGGTCCCGAAGGAAGTATCCGACCGAAGCAGCCCCAGCACCACCGGGCTTTTGTTTCCGGTGAGCTTCCGCGCCAACTTTGGTTCTCGCCAATGGGATTACAGGCCGGCCCGCAAGCTTACGCGGCCCCGCCTTTTGAACGCTGCTGGGATGTTCGCCGCTACCATCATCGATGGCGTCACTGGGCGCTTCTACCGTTATTTTGGAAATTTTGAATATAGGCGAGCGACGAAGGTCACTGGGGGCTTTTGGCTGTTCGTCAGGCGAGCGGGGAGTAGCGCGCGCGGTTCGTACCGTCTTTTTTCGAACGCGATTGAAAAAGAGAAAAAGCCGTTTGAGTAGTGATCCACACGGATCTACCGTGCCGGAAGGCGACGAGCGCGTCCCCGAGGAAGGAGCCTGGAGGCCCGTACGTGGAGCGAGGCGGGTGAGCCGCGGCGAGCCCAAGTGCAAGTGTGAGCGAGGGAAAGAGAGAGGCAACGACGCCAAACCGGCAGCCGTGATCTCGCCAGTAAGCGAGGTACCATTTTTTTTTGTCTCGAAAGCTCTCGTTCCGGTACCCGGATCGTGGACCGGGAATACTGTCGCGTCTTCGTTTCTTTGGGCCGCGCGAGCGCCGGCCCGGCAAACGAAACAAAAATTATGAAATCGGATATCGAGCATCCGCTGCTTATTTTCCGTTATTTCCTCTGCAAATTTGCGAGTTAACATTTCATTGTTAATTCGCTGAAAAGTAACTTGATTCATTTATTACTTTTGCAATTTTTACAGCCAATATTTATAGGATTAAACGTGTGGCGAATTGAAAAGATTTAGTTTATTTTAATTGGTTGATTTAAATTCACGCTCTTTTTAAAGTTGGAGCATTATGCGAATGAGGTGTAACATGCCGCGTATAAGTCACAAATATGTCCCCATTGACATTGGGACTTTTTCGGTTTGAACAAAGTTGCATTTTATTCAGACGTACAATTTGTAATAATGCGTCGGTGCTTGTTGGTTAAAGGAGGTAACGGGAAGGTGTATAATCGGGCTTTGTTTTTTGTTATCCACGTGAGTCGGTACGTACGTTGATGCGACGTATATTTGGGTCAATAGATGCATGCGACTTTTTGCAGTTGAGAGGTGTAATTGAGATTGTTATGCCTTTAATAATATGTGTCAAGTGTCCGGCACACATACACACACACACACATCTGTCAGCGGAATTTGAATGAGCAAAAGAAGAAGCGGACTTATGTCTGGGTAAAGCGCAAAAAGTAGGTAATAAGATAACAAACAAAAGACAAAAGTGAGGAATTCGATGGCTGTAAAAATAAATAAAGGAGAGCTTGCGAACATTGGTGTGAAAAAGAGGAGCAGCAAAAAAGAAATATATATTATCAGGGGAGGATGGAAAGAGGCAAGAAGATGTATGGGGTGTGGTTGGACTTGGCGAATTAGACAAAAAATTATAAAAGTAAAGGCGAGTAAAAGTGTAATGTTGGCATTAAGATGTCCTCAAACAGAACCGGGGCATTTGTCTCGGTGCAAAATAAAAGCAAAAAATGAAGGAAAAAAAAGAACAAGTTGAAATGGCAAGTGAAATATATACAGATAAAAATAAATGTAAATAAATGGATGTAATCGTTGCTCAATTCCTTTCCTGTAGTCATTAAAAAATGGCGAGGAAAAATTTAATTGTCGCTGTCTACGGGTCATTACTTTTCATCCCACGGAAAGCAGGAACTGCATATAAATTCCATTTCTAAAAAGTCAAGCTCAACGTAGTAAAGTTGCAATTGTTATCCAAGATCTGTGCACAATACAAATAAATGCATAGAATTCTGTATTTATGAAACACTATTCCGAGAAAAAGGTTCAACTAAAAATTATTATTCTGTGCGAAAGAGTGGCGACAGGGTTAGTCATTCTGTCATATTTAACGTACAGTTTATAAAAAGACGTTACCACAATTGGAAAAGTTGTTGTGATCCGATATAATAAAAGCAATCGTTTATCTCATAACCTTTTTTACAATATGTAATAAATGTGACGTGTAACAAAATATTGTTTCCATTTTTTGACATGTCAACTGTGCACAGTGTAATAATGTTTAATCCAACTTTTTTTTCTCGGCGTAGTACGAATGTGGCTGCGGTGCAGTTTATATTTTTATCCAATGGCAGATAATTGTGAAATCAGACCTACGTTTTCTTCAGTTACTAATATAATATTAAAGTATTTTATTTTATATTTTTTTATAATTTTCACTGTTGTAAGAATCGCAGTTTTCCTCCCTTCTTCGTCACATTACTTCAATTTTGAGTATTGTATTAAGCGAATGATTTAAGAGAATCTTATTGCAATTTAATTCAAGTTGCCACGGAAGTAATTTTCTTTCAGTAATGTCAATCAAATGCTTAATAATGGTTACTTTTTTCTGATGAAAAAAAAAGTGGCATTAATTTAGAAATTGAGTACGTGTACACGGAGAAAAAAGAATATTATAAATTGAAAACCGTTGCATATCAAGTTTGAGTAAATCTAAATAGTGCCGTATTATTTTTTCAGAGACTATATTTTTGTGGCTCATAACAGCTTTGAATTTGTCAACTAGATGTCACTATATCACAAACCAGTCATAAAACTGTTTACCAAAATGTTGTTTTGTTTCGTACACAGACGTTATTGTTATTATTAATAAACTGAGTTTAGATTTTTAATGATTGCAGATTTTATCGAGTGGAAAAATAAATGTTGGTATTGTACGAGAATTGGCAAGGAAACCAGTAAAGTTTGCGTTAAAAATTGGTATTCTTTTGGCCGAGTGTAGTGCGATTCGAGTAAGGCAGCCCTGTGGAATAAAGTGAAGGTAACTTTTAACAGTATAGTCAACTATTAACCTAAGAAGGAACTGAGTGAAAAGCAAGAACAGTAATTAACATAGCAAGACGCAGTGTGGTTAACATACTAAAGTTTCCGAACAATATAAAGTGGCAGTTGCGCGCGATAAGTAAATACCTTTATTTATATATTCCTAGAATATTAAGTAATTGAGTTTAAACGTCGATACAAAATAAATAACGCATTATTTTGCGTGGAGAGTGGGGTCCGCGGCTGGAAAATTTAAATTTGTATTTTTGTGTGTGTGTGTGTGTGTGTGTGTAAAAGGTAAATGAATTTGGCAATCGGATTCCAATGATTTATTCAACTGGAGGCAACTTGACTATTATGCATGGAACAGTTTTGTCTCGAGGAATATGTAATGAAATTATAAACAATTGAATTACAAATGCAAGCTTGATGAATATTCGTGGCGTGTCAGTTGATTTTCGTCATCATATATAAGTGGCAGTTGGCTGAGACTTGCTCGGCCAATGTCCTCGGCTCGCGTGCTGCAATTATTCCCAGGATATATCCTCAAAGGCAATAATACAATTCACCTTCGCCGCGGCCATTATCTATTATAATTGAAAATCGTCGGCTCGTCGGCAGGACGAGAGCGAGCGCCTTTCCTCTAATATGTCAAGCTATGATTTATAATACATTTATGCGTTTGTCTGGCCGACACAAAAGAAATACGCTCAAGAGGAAACTTTCATTGGATCCGCCAAAATGTCACTCACATTACATTATCCCACAGACTTACATTTGCTTTGCAATTTCTTTTTTCTTTAGTTTTTTTTTGTCCTTCTTTTCTTTTCGCCCTTATCCCTCCCTTGATTTGGTCCGTTGTTTATTGTTGTTACTTGGCGGTAATTTTCGGGTGGAAAAGGAGCGAACGCACGGAGGACAATTGAACAATCGGCGAATTGAATAATTCAAGCTCGTCGCGTAACAAGCTTGAATAATTTCTGCCCGCGGAATTTCAGTCCGAGCGATTATTTATGAATATTTGAGATTCGGTTTATTTTTAAATTTACGGCGTGTTAGCATAACGATGAACCTGGCAAGAATAGAAATTCTTAAGCGGCGCGTTGCGCGTTCTCCGGGAGGAAGGCAAAAAAATCGAATTGTTGCGGTTACCAGGTGTGTCGCTATATATTTTATTTATAAGCTCTCCAGTTCTTGATATTGATTGATTCGGCAGACTCCGCTCTCCTTATTGCGCCATTCCCGTATTGCTGAAGAAAATCAAGATTCCTCGAAAATTGCAACCAAGTCTGGCTTTTATGAAAATCACCGAAACTCGTATTTTATTCGTCAATTTAGACGCGCTTTTTCCTCGCTTCCCAGCTCCCCCTCCCTCTCGCGCTATCCAGATGAGACGCGGAACAACATTGATTAGGAGCGTACCCTCGGTTATATTTTATATTATTATAATGCTATAATGGGAGCCGTTAATAATCCTGTGATGTTGAATGTTCTTCATTTGCTCGTTGCCCTGTCGAGTAACAATTAATTATAAAGTACTTTAGACAGTTCCTTTTAATTTCCTTTCATACGTTTCGCGCGGTTATAAAATTGAAAAAAAAAAAATCAAGATTTTAATGAAACTTGTGCGGTAACTTGCTTTTAAAGATTTTACAATCTTTTTGACAATGATGAATTTTTGAACGTTGGAATAAGATTTTAATTGCATTGGCGTAAAAAGGGGCCAGTAAAGTTTGCTTTTTTTAAATTGTCTTTAGAAAATTTTCAATACATGTAAATTTGATAGCCTCCTAAATAAAAAAATATTATCCCACATGTATACTGGACAGAAGAAGAAAGAAAAAAATACCCTCCAGTGTAGGAGTGTCACCAGTGGTGGCATTACGCTCTTTCTCTTGCCTATGCTTTGACTATCTTTAACTTTCCTTATCTTTTCCTTGCCTTTGACTTGAGAAATCCTCAAGTTTGGCATGAAAAATCTTTATGCTTAGTTTGAGATTTCTTTACATCAGTTTGGAGGCATGTTCCAAAATTGACTGTCAGTACGACAAAAAAGCCAGTGAGACCAACATAGAAGGAGATGCACGATACTGCCAATCAATTTTGGAACGTGGTCTATAAACTGATGTAAAGAAAGCTCAAGCTTAAGGGTTTTTCAAACCAAATTTGGGGATTTCTCAAGACAAGGTCAAGGAAAAGATGAAGCAAGTTGCAGATAATCAGAGCCTAAGAACGCAATGCCACCACAGAATTCGGTGACAAGTTTAAATTTAAATTTCTCGCCACTTATCCTCCGCCGGAGTCGCTGTTGTCGCTCTGTATTGCCTAACCTTTGAAGTAGATGGGTCGCTCTTTCAAAATGGAGGAGACGACAGTAAAACAAAGCGAGGAGTATGAAAAAAAAAAAAAATAGCGCTGGATATGACACGTAATCAAACTTTGTCCCTAAAATTTTATGGAGTATAATATTTTTACTGTAGTTTTTTCGGACAATTTTTGAAATAGTTTTTGAGATTGGAGAGGAAAATATTCAATGTTTGCTGATTCTTTGCATAACCGTTACATTATCGTCCAAAACGTGTTATCTCTTTCGCGTCATGAGTAAGAAATTTGTAAATTCAGTTGCTCGGTTACTGCCTTTCTTGTTGGAGTTCCAACTGATAAGGGTACTAATTATATGACGCTGCGGAACAAACATGGCTAGCTTCGTGATGTCACACAACTTGACTGGTTAAATCGCTCATCAGTAAAACGTACAAGCCTTCCACTGTTCAAAATAGTCGCTCATCTATTTCACATAGTAAGATTAAAGACAACTCTTCATATTGCGTTGAATGCACTTTAGCACTCGAATATGCGGGATATTAATTATATTGTGTGCAAAGTATTTTTAAGGTGCTGCTTTTCTCCATGTTTTCAGAATTATATAGAAAAATTTCATTTGACAGTTGCTTTATATTTTATGTTAAATACGGTATATGAATGGTAAACTCATAGTGTACTTTCAAATGTAATCGAGTAATATTTATTCAATACATGTTTAAATAAATGTTAGAAGAAAATGATGCATTCTAGGTGTGGAACTTGATGACTGGAAAAAAGGGTAGATCAAGCGGTGGTGTAGAATGGAGTAGAGGTAAAGCGTGCGATTGGGGACAGCAAAGCAGCGGATGCATTTCCTCGATTCGGTCATTTTTCAAACATATTTTTTAAAGTGTTTTTTTTTTTTTTTTTTTTTTCTTAAGTACACTGAGAGAAAAAAATATTAATTTTTAATAAAAAAGTTTACTAGTTTGGCATTATACTTGCAGAATATCATTATATGGCAAACTAAATGATGAAAATTTATTAAGTCATTTTATTAAAAATTGTAATTCCATATAGTTATGTACAATTTGACATTCTGTTTTATGAACGGCACGGATTAGAGGCACTGAATAGCGACACCTAATGGACAAAACATGTAACAAACAGTTTGTCAACAGTTAGAATTTAGTTTATTAAATTTTTAAATCCCTTGGTTACTTATTTTTAATATTCTTTTTTCTCCGTGTAACATTACTACACGGAAAAAGAAATATGAAATACACTACTAAATTTCTATTTAAGTTAGATATATTGTTTGGCCATTAATGGGATAAGTAGAGGTTATAATTATAGTAGCCAAAAAAATTTATGTGAGTCGAATTTGTGAAAACTAACCTAGCGAGTTTCTTGAATTACATACTCTGTATAGCTGAATCAGGCATACAAATTTATCTAATCCAAAACACAGTGAAATCCAAGTAGTTTTCCTTGACATATTGAGGTTATGTTCAGTCCCCATAAGGTAAGTGTATGGTTGAATCAGCCAAACAGTTTATGTAACGTTTAAATATTCATTTTAGTCGATTTAATATCTAGGTCCTTCTGCAAATCGAATAAATTCTTACTAAATCAGTTAAAAATTGCTAGATAAACTTATTTATCTACCAAAGCGAATACTCATTTTTCCGTGTATATGATATTAGGGAGGAACACATTTGACAAGGAGCAGGTTGACAATTTTCTTTTAGAACGGGAAATTTGTCAACTAGTTTGGTTGGCTAGACATGTGGTCGTTGGAAATACTATCGGAAGGAAGTAAAATGTGAGAAATATGTTTCGTTGGCATGTAACGTACGCGCGGTCAAAATTAACCGTGTATTGTAAAATGGGCGCAGTGAAGAGGAGAGAATTACCTGAGATTATAGCTGGCCAACGACACGTAAACTGTATCGTTGGCACGACCACGCAACATCAGACGGCATTTCGAAGATTTGTGTTTGCCTCTCGTGTCGTGCCGACCATGACGGTACTTTTCGCCATCAACTTCAAGATCACAGTCACTCGGAGACAGTTGGTTGTTCTTTCGTTGAACATCTCGATTATTATATCGGCCATTATGTACGCTTACTGTAGGTTGTGTAACTAATTCAACTGCAAAATAAATCATTACCCGTATTAAACAGTCATACAAACACATTTTGCCTTTTATACTATGCTATAATGAAAATAAAGCACAAAGGTTTTTTTGTTCTTAAAATTAATCTGTAAGTGCGAATTAGTGCGAAAAAAAGGGACATAATTTTGACATTGGCATTGAAAAGTGGGCACTTGTCCGATCCACATATTGTTGTAGATTTTATGGAGAATATCACACATTCGGCGGAGAAAATTCAGTTGAAAGTTTCATGAAAAAAAAAATGTGGTCTTGTGAGCATGTTAACGGGATAAATGAAAAAGTTGATTGCTAAATGACAGTGCGAATCTGTCGAATTATCGAGAGCGTGGTGACACTTGCACTCAATCAATATTTTGGAAGATTTATCTTGAATCATTATCCGAAACTCTTGCAACTTTCTGAATCGCGCGGAATAATTTAACATGGCGGCTGTAATTAAAAGTAATATTTCATCAACGTTGACTTAAAGGCGATCATTAAATTCTGTTTATCTGGTATATCAGTGCAAACACTCCTTTTACTGCTATCTTGGTTTTGTGTTTGTGTTGTTAATTAATCTTCTGTAATAATTGCGTTAACAAGTTATCTGCAGCGTTTGCACGATTGATTCGTTTCGTTAAAGCGACTTAATTTTCCGCCGTTATATCGGGCAAGTTGATTAAAGAAAAAGAAAGCGATCCGATCAATCTTTGCTCCGAATGCGTTTGTAATTAAATTGCCACGAAGGCGAGATCACGATTTTCTTTTCTTTTTTTTCTTTTTTTTTTTTTCTTACTTTTTATCTCATAAATTAGTAAAATTAAACAAAGCTTATTTGTTGGATTTTTGAAAAAGAAAATAATAATCAAGCTCAATTAAGATTTGAATGCAAGTTGGAAAAGTATTCAAACATAATTTACATGTTGTTTCAACATGAAAATATCGAAACTTATTTGCCTGTTGTTTTAAATAGAAAATAATATCAATCCAAGAACTTTTTAAGCTGAATCAATAGGTTCTTGTTTCCAGTGTAATAAAGTATGCGCAAAATGGGATCGATGGATGTAGTAAAAAATATACGATCGCGACATAGTAGACTCTGATTATTGTACAGGGTCTGTGGGCTTAAAAGCAAAACTTTAATTTACGTTATACTTTTCTGGCAGTGTTTATACAATTTTTGTATTTTTCTATTCAATGAGTAATGTTAAGAACGCAATAATTTATACTTTTATTTAATCGTTAGAATGGGAAATTAAGTAAATTGAAACTCGATACACTGAGAGAAATATTATGGAAAACTTCCAATAATCTCTAGTAAACGAACCATATCGAGCAGATTATATTTTTTTTCCAAATTTTTAATGATTTTTTACCATAGTTATAATAGAGAACAATTTAAAATTGAGCAATTTGTTCAACACGGGAAAAGT